>LPNX010128303.1:280675-351126 GCA_001517045.1 Pseudotsuga menziesii
GGTATCCCTAATTTTTCTTTTCTTTTTCTCGCATGGCTAGCTATGACTTCTATAACCCACCATCTTCATATGTTCCTCTTCCCGTGTTATTATTCGTTACCACTTCCGAACTCCCCCAGTTACCCTTACCTGCCTCTTCAATGCTTCTTCTCCCCTTCCTTTGACCCCCCACTTGTGTACCCCTCTATAAGTTCCACTAAAATAAATATATATTAAATACTATACTCTAATAATATAAATAGATATCATTATTAGAAATGAGAAAAATAGTATATTTTTTGACCCCTCTAGAAGTTCCACTAAAATAAAAATATATTAAATACTATACTCTAATAATATAAATAGATATCATTATTAGAAATGAGAAAAATAATATATTTTTCACAATTTTAAAGCATCTTACATATACATATAATAATAATAGTTCTAATTACATATATAATAATAGTAGTTCTCATTAAATATATATTATATCAATATATTTAATATATTTTACATATGTATAGAGTAATAATAATTCTGATTAAATATATATATTACAGTATTATATAGTTAAATATTATTTTGAAAAATATTAATATACATTTTGCATATAAATGTAATTTCTACTTTATTTTCATACAATAATATTAAAAAAACTTTATATTTATATTTTACAAACCATATTCCTAAATGTTACATACATAAATCATAATCACCTAGCCAAGATTAGATTATCCATTAACTATTACTAAATTACAATAATGTAAAAATAAATTAAAATAAAAAACTATGTTTTGGCCAATAACATAATATTATGATTTAAAGACGTAAGTTCTACGACAAAGGAATAGTTATTTTTAATTATAATTTAAAAAAAATAATGTAAAAAATAAAGACTATTTTTAAAATGAAAAAAAAAAAAAAAATACCACTCTCGTTCTAATGATAACTCTACTTCCACTCACGTGTCAAACTTGAAAAACAAAATCATTGGATGCAAGGTATGACAAAATTATTCTATTACTTATCAATTTTCAATAATTTAGTAATAAATTTATTTTAGAATTAAAGAAAAAAATGACTATATTAAATTAAAATAATTTAATAATAGATTTCTTTTAAAATTAAGAAAAAAATTGAATATAAAGTGGTCTAAAAAATTCATATAGTGATTGATTGTTATATACTCTGAAATAACACAAACTATTTCCTAGAGAATGCTTTTGGAAGTTTTTGAAGCAATCAAAAAACTTCAAAAGAATTTCATAATTTTTTTTTTCAATTTTTTAATTAATAAATAATAAATAATAATGATTTCAACGTGCTACAAACCAATCACTCTTATCCTAACACCCCTCCTCCTACATTCACTTTAGGTTTTGTCATTTTCAGTCAATCAATATGTGTGGAATCCTAGCGGTGTTAGGTATCCTAGCTGTACTTAAAAGGTAGTTACGATAGCTCGAAGCTGACGAATAATCTAGAGCATAAGAAGAACGACTAAACCATGAACAACCAGTTCGAGAGCCATGGTGCTGTCGAGAAGAGTTATATTTATTTGCCTTGTCTCTCGACGACTCTTTGCCTTCATCTGAGCAATCCCATAAAGCAGCTAGTTTGATGTGTTCAAGGCCTTCAAGATCCCTGGAGCAATTAGATTTACAATAAGAAACCCAGAGCCACGTTGTGCAACTCAGAAGAAGCACTCACTATAGGTTCACTAAATACACTTTGAAACCCATGCATAACAACTAGTTAGACAATGAAGAAGGCTCACTCCTCTCTTTCTATTGATTATATTCAAGGACATATGTTGTATCAATATACTTTCGACAAAAAGAAGAGCCTTTGGTTCTCCAAACTCATCGAGAGTACGTTTTTCAAGAAAGTGTGAAATGAGTATAGTGGATGAATATAAGTTGGAGCATAGATTGACTATGAAAACACAATACTATATTATGTAAGCATGAAAGATGGAACATGTCTTCTGTAGAGTCCACACTTTGATGAAAGTATAATTGGTTCTATTGTTGTCACATGCGTTGTCTATAACGTCAGTAATATCGCTTCATTACCAACTCCTGGTAGACTAGTTTTCATATTAAAAACTAGAGATCAGTCTAGCTGAATAATGTAAACATAATCATAATTATTTCACTGGTAATATGATTGAGTATATGATGTAAAACTAGTGTGCTCATATAACTATGACTTGAGATAAGGTTCTATATAAATCTAGTGGTTAACGAGCTCATAGTACTATGTTAATAGCCGGCGGAGGGAGGCGGTGAAGGGAGGAGGGAGCGGAGCTCCCCTCCCTTGGGCGCCAAAGCACCACCCCTCATCGGCGGCGTGATTATGAGAATCGCGCCGCCGATGAGGGGTGGTGCTTTGGTGCCCAAGGGAGTGGAGCTCCGCTCCCTCCTCCCTTCACCGCCTCCCTCTGCTATGTTCACATCCTAACTGCACTTCTTGTATTGGAGCTCCTCCACAGCGTTTTCGGGAGAGAAGGAGCGCTATCAGCTGGTATTGATCCTCTGGCCATATTCTCTGAAATAGTTGAGCATGTTATTTCCAAGAATTCGGAGTTTCGATTTGAAGATTTAATGTATAATCTTCCTTGGCCATGTTTGGAATTCTACATGCCGCATTTGGATCCCTCACCAGCTCGCTCATTGGCTCCATGGTCACGTAGGTGTTATTATTATAACTTACGGAGAAAACAACTGCAAAGCAGATAGTTTAGTCTTATATATATGATTGCCTTCTTGTTTATATGTCGATGTTTCTGAAAGGCTTTTGAGGATAGTCTTATGGCACCATTTGTTTATAATGTCGTGGAATACAAGTGTTAGGGTGGACTTCAATAAAATGTGATATTTATATCGAAGTTTTTAATGTTTTCTTTATTTATTAATGTAACTAACATTTTCTTAATTTATTAATCCTTTAATTGTAGTGTTTCTCAATTTGTAAGAAATATTTTCGACGTTCTATTCTATGCACTTCTGGAAGAGTTCTTCCATTCATGGAATACTGCCAACGTAAAGTTGCTACGACTGTTGTTGGTTTGATTATGGATGCAAAACAACCCTTGAGAGATGGTTTGATTATGGATACTTGAAAAATAAAAATTCGGATATTTTTTATGGAGAAGGATATGGGGTCCAGCTTACACAATGTGAATATAGCTCCCAAGTAGTATTATATCATATTGTTCCTCGATATATGTTGAAACCACTAGCGCATATAAAAAACTTGAATCTTTCTCATACTTTAAACGTGGGATATATTACCACAACTTTAAAAGCTTTACAATGTGACCAATTCGAATGAAAGAGTTCGTGAAGCCTGCCAATGCTAATAATACTAAAAGTGAAAATGCCTTCATCCTACAGAGTTTATGTGTCATTGAAAAATTGGCCACGTCTAAAGAAGGGAATTATGTGTGTGGTCTAGTTTGCAAAAGAGACAATGATGATTTATTTAAAGTTTGAAGATATGTAAAATAGGTCAGATGTCATAAGTCGTAGTTTGTAATTTTGATAAAAAAACAACTACAAACAAGAAGACATTGTTTGTGAGGTAGATATCTCAAGTTCGAGAAAGGAATTTGACATTAACTTACAAACAAGAAGACATTGTTTGTGAGGTAGATCTCTCAAGTTTGAGAAAGGAATTTGACATTAACTTACAAGAATTTGGACCATATGTAGTACATAACACTTTGAATGGTCATTACATTGTAATGGCGGGACGTAAGGGTCATCTATTGATTATGGACTGGAAATCTTTATGATTATTAAAGAAATTGAATATATGTCTATATTTATGACAAATTTGGTATAGAAAGCCACTGTCTCAAGGATCACACTCAACCGTTAAGAGTTGAATTTATTCCAAAGCACTTTCTTCTGGGATGTACAAACAAGTTTGGTATATTTCAATATCAGGACACAAGTACTGGCGAATTGATTTCCCAACACTGAACCCAGCTAGGTCGCTGTGATACAATGCGTATGAATTTTTATAATGCAGTTATATATTTAGAACAAGATTCCAATGGTAGCCACACATTATCAAAACATATTTTCACGAAAGAGGATTTTGAAGCTTATATACCAAATGGGAGAGATGGCACTTGATAAGAGGGCCATAGAACTCGCTCAAGTTCTGGCACAAACAGACAAACTCGAGCTTGTAGCCATGAAAAAGGATAGTGAATTTGAGTGCCTATCTCTTGAAGTCAATGAGCCACACAAATCAAAGAGGGATTTATTAGAAGTTCTGGAGCATAAAAGTACAGATTTTAATGAGAAAAATATCTTGATAAAAAACTATTTGATCAAGATCATCTCCCTGACAGATGACCGCAGTGCTCTTCAGGACAAATTGCATGAAAATGAAGCAGAACTTGTCCATTCACGCACAATGCAGGCTCACATTTCAAAGGAGAAGGAAATCGATGAAAAGAAAAACACCTGGTTAATTGAGGAGTTAACATCTAAAGTGGATAGCATTCTACAACAGCGTCAAGCTAGCGCGAAAGTAAAAGCAGATCTTTCTGCTAAACGTGCAGATGCTGAAATTAAAGGGACTGAATATCTGGTAGCACTACATAGGAGTTAGCGAAGGAGAGTGCAGAATTACATTAGAATCTAGACATAGAGAAAACATATCATATACTGTGTCTACTCAGCATTCAAATGGCTAGGTTCTGATTTAACCTTGTCTACCGGTGGAATCTTGTTGAATTTGAGAACACCAGATTATGGATACGAAATTTGTTGGTTTGATTATGGATACGTGCAAGTATCCATAATCAAACCATCTCTCAAGGGTTGTTTTGCATCCATAATCAAACCAACAACAGTCATAGCAACTTTACGTTGGAAGTATTCCATGAATGGAAGAACTCTACCAGAAGTGCATAGAATACAACATCGAAAATATTTCTTACAAATTGAGAAACACTACAATTAAAGGATTCATCAATTAAGAAAATGTTAGTTACATTAATAAATAAATAAAATATTAAAAACTTCGATATATATATCACATTTTATTGAAGTCCACCCTAACACTTGTATTCCACGACATTATAAACAAATGTTGCCATAAGACTATCAGCAAAAGCCTTGCAAAAACATTGACATATAAACCAGAAGGCAATCATATATATAAGACTAAACTATCTGCTTTGCAGCTGTTTTCTCCGTAAGTTATAATAATAACACCTACGTGACCATGGAGCCAACGAGCGAGATGGTGAGGGATCAAAATGCGGCATGTAGAATTCCAAACATGGCCAAGGAAGATTATACATTAAATATTCAAATCGAAACTCTGAATTCTTGGAAATAGCGCACTCAACTATTTCATAGAATATGGCCACAGGATCAATACCAGCTGATAGCGCTCCTTCTCTCCCGAAAACGCTTTGGAGGAGCTCCAATACAAGAAGTGCAGTTAGGATGCGAACGCAGCAGAGGGACTTAGAATCGCGCCGCCGATGAGGGGTGGTGCTTTGGCGCCCAAGGGAGGGGAGCTCTGCTCCCTCCTCCCTTCACCGCCTCCCTCCGCTGGCTATTAACATAGTACTATGAGCTCGTTAACCACTGGATTTATATAAAACTTATCTGAAGTCATAGTTATACGAGCACACCAGTGTTACATCATATAACCAGTGAACGAATTACGATTATGTTTACATTATTCAGCTAGATTGATCTCTAGGTTTTAATATGAAAAGTCTACCAGGTGTTGGTAATGAAGCGATATTACTGACGTTATAGACAACGCATGTGACAACAATAGAACCAATTATACTTTCATTGAAGTGTGGACTCTACAGAATACATGTTCCATATTTCATGCTTACATAATATAGTTTTGTGTTTTCACAGTCAATCTACACTCCAACTTATATTCATCCACTATACTCATTTCACACTTTCTTGCAAAACGTACTCTCGATGAGTTCGGAGAACGAGAGGCTCTTCTTTTTGTCGAAAGTAGATCGATACAACATATGTCCTTGAATATAATCAATAGAAAGAGAGGAGTGAGCCTTCTTCATTGTCTAACTAGTTGCTATCCGTGGGTTTCAAAGTGTATTTAGTGAACCTATAACGAGTGCTTCTTCCGAGTTGCACAACGTGGCTCTGGGTTTCTTATTGTAAATCTATATGCTCCAGGGATATTGAAGGCATTGAACACATCAAACTAGCTGCTTTACGGGATTGCTCAGATGGAGGCAAAGAGTTGTCGAGAGACAAGGCAAATAAATATAACTCTTCTCGATGGCATCATGGCTCTCGAACTGGTTGTTCATGGTTTAGTCGTTCTTCGTATGCTCCAGATTATCCGTCAGCTTCGAGCTATCGTAACTACCTTTTAAGTACATCTAGGATACCTAACAACGCTAGGATTCCACACATATTGATTGACTGAAAATGACAAAACCTAAAGTGAATGTAGGAAGAAGGGTGTTAGGATAAGAGTGATTGGTTTGTAGCAAGTTGAAATCATTATTATTTATTATTTATTAATTAAAAAATTAAAAAAGTTTTTTACGAAATTCTTTTGAAGTTTTTGGATTGCTTCAAAATCTCCCAAAAGCATTCTCTAGGAAATAGTTTGTGTTATTTCAGAGTATATAACAATAAATCACTATATGAATTTTTTAGACCACTTTATATTCAATTTGATTCTTAATTTTAAAAGAAATCTATTATTAAATTATTTTAATTTAATATAGTCATTTTCTTCCTTAATTCTAAAATAAATTTATTACTAAATTATTGAAAATGGATAAGTAATAGAATAATTTTGTCATACCTTGAATGCAATCGCCCTTTAACAGAGTAGGTAACAAAATTTGCTTATCAAATAATCATAAAAATTCAGGTTTAATTATTTTAATTTTGTCTATTGATTCTCACACATTTCATATAATATAATTTAAATTATCTCTTATTTTTCACCATCTCAAACTATAACCTTGTAAATAAAAATGGTTTTATTCATTTATCTTTTATCATTTTAAGGTATAATATTTATTTTAATAAGAGATGTTTAATTCATCTAATAACATTGTGAATAAAAATGGTTTTATTCATTTGATCTTTTACCATTTCAATGTATAATATCTATTTAAATAAGAAATGTTTTATTCATCTGATAAGACTTTAACTTCCATTTTTATTTGAATGTTTGATGTAATAGGGACTTTTAACACATTTGTGATTATTCATCTATAATCAAAGTTGGATTAGTGTGATCATGAATCTCCAAGTAAGAATATGGGATTTCACGTTGTTTTCATGGTATTTTAGCTAATAAGTTCCCATTTTATACTATGCCACTTCCTAAGCACATTTACAAAATTGGCGAGTTCATCTAATGAATTGCAAGGTGCAGAGTTTTCAATGGTTTTCAATCTGAAGATATATGGAGTATGTTTTCTTATTTCATTTCATTGAAATCATTTATGTATGTCGAATTCAAAAGGCCCACTCATCTATAAACCAAAACAAACACAAAACTGAAAAAGATAGACCATTATGCCACCATTTTTTAGAATGATCAAATGCACTAAAGATCAAAGAAAACTTAAGTAGTGATTAATGACTTAAAGCATGAGAGTAGGTGATAAAAAACAAGGTGATCATTGAATTTCATCTTTAGTACCATTATCTACCCCCATTACGGTACCCTCATCCTCCAGCATGGAGTTCCTTTACTTGGTCACTCAAGGACGGAGGAGGAGGGGGGTTAAATTAAAAACAAAATGTAGTATTGATGTTAGGGTTAGGGTGTTAGGAGTGACTATAAACATATATCGAAATCCAAAAGTGTTGATTAATTATCCCATAGATACATTTTCAAGAGAGGGACATTCGGTCTTAGATTTGTTCTTGGGTTCATGTAAAATTTATGATATTACATATGAAAGCATATTTCAAGTTTTATTGTTTTTTTTCTTCTTCATTATTTTTTTTAAATATGCTTCTTTATGCTATTTGACTTAACTATATTTTTGCTTTTGGTTATTAGGTATAACAATAGTGAGCTTCTTACAGAAAGAAGAAATTGCATATCCATTGATAATGATCCACTGCAATGCAATTACATCTAGCAAAGAATTAATGCTATTCAAGTTCTTCCGCATGAATTGTAAGAAGTTGGTTTGAAGAAAGGGGAGTTTAGTGAAACACTTGTGGCGAAGATGTCATAAAAGCCTCAACCCCATTTAGGAGGGATGTTTGGAAAGGAGGATTTTGGGCATCTTACACACATAGAAGACCCAATGGAAGAGGACATTGATGTCCCTCAAGAAAGGCAAGCTCAGAAATATCCAATTTCAATGAATAATTTGGCCTCTATGATATTGTTGATTTGTTTCATGTCTTGAAGAAAATGTTAAATTTGACAACTTTTTGATAAGATATATTAGTAATGTTTTGAGTTTTAGACTTTATTTTAGAAATAAAATTTCTCTATATATTGTTTCTAATATGTTATTTACAAATATATGGTATAGTTTTCCTTGAATTTATCTGAATCATCACTTTTTGAAAAATAATATAAAAAATATCATTTTTATACAAAAAAATCTCTAAAAATCAATTGAAAATGGTTTTAAATGTATTTATTTTTTGGATTTTTTTACAATTTTGTCAATAAAAATGTCTTGTTTTGTCCATAAAATGTCTTATTTTAAAGAAAAAATTGCAAAATGTATACATTTTTCATTATAACTTGCTTCTAAATGTATGTTATTTTGTTAAATTTCTAAAAATCACACTTGAAAATAGAAATAAAAATATTTTACGTTAAAGATGATTCAAAGGCCCAAAAAAATGCCTCAAAATGAAAATGTGTGATACTGGTATCAACCTTTTTTGAAACAGAGGTCAAAATAGCTACTAAAATTAGGAGAGAGAAAAACGAGAACTGTGTCGAGTTCTCATTTCAGAGTATAAGTGGTTAAATATTTAACCAATCAGGTTACAAGGTCATAGTTCATTCCTTTATGACACAACAATCCATACCTACAGTTATGGAAGAATAGGGATAACCTGATTGGAAGGATGGTGAAGCTCCCTAAGAGAAACTCTAGAAAAGGGAAGTAACAGATGAACAAGATGTTGTTACACAAAAACTAGCATATTTGAATGTTCTTGTTGAAATTGCCACCCAAATTAGGACAGATGAACCAAAGGCCGAGGTTATTCCTGATTTTGTTGAATAAGTTTGCACTGTGACCCCTGAACCCTCTCAGCGCACAGAACCAATAAGGATGGAACCCCAGCAGTAGAATGATGATGAGTTCAAAAAGGATGCTGATACACAAGAACCAACATCGTTGAATATTCTTGTTCAAGTTGCCACCCAAATGAGGGAATAAGAACCTGGGATTGAAAACATTCTGGAATTTAATGAATAAATTTTCACTATGACTCCTGAATTGTCTCATGACACAGATATAATAGAAATGGAATCCCAACAGCAGGAAAATGAGGAAGTTAACCAGGATGTTGCTACATAAGAACCAACATCCTTGGAAATTTATGTGGAGACTCTCACGATGCAACAAGAATCCAACCCTAGAATGGATATCATTCATGATTTGGATTTAGGAGAGGATGAAAAAATGCAATCACAATCCTTGGGGAACACTAAAATCCTTGAGGAACAACTCCATATTGAAAAATACATGAAAGCAACTCTACAATCCCAACAACACGAATAAAGAGAAGGGCAGGGCTTTGTTACACAAGAACCAGCGGCCTTGCATCCCCTTGTTGAAGTTGGAGCTGATAATTAGGTAAATAAGGAGATTAAAATTCAGGAGGAGGTTTCCCACAAGAACCAACATCCTCGCAATCATCTACTGAAGTTGCTATAGGAGAACTCCAAAAACAGGATGCTGTTACACAAAAACCAGCATCTCTAGAAGTTGTTTCAGGCTACCTATGGTTGAAGTTGTTGCAGGAGAAATTCCAAGATGGGATTCTATTACACAAGAGCTTGCATCCCCAGAAGTGATCTCAGAAGTGTAGGATGTTCAATGTGGCACATAAATTGATAAGTTATGGACTCAACTTCCTCAAAATTTAATCAATTTGGATTCTGATAATGAAGAACATCTTGAAGAAGAAGAAATCCCGAAGCTTACAGAAGAACTCTTGATCCCGCGAATAGAAGTGAGGAAGTGGAGGAGTTAGGTGGAGAAATATCAAGAAGGGATGGTTTCCCTCGTTGAACATAGAAATACCATTATGGAATCGAAGGAAAAATGGGCAGAAGAGCTCATGATCAGAAACTCCGTGGAGAAGAACTACAGAAGGAGCTAAAGGAGATGAAAAAGTTCAAGTCCATTTAGGTGGAAAAAGACCAGCTATATACTCTTTCTTAGGAATTATTGGGTACCAGAGTACCATCCTCCTCTTACCCTATGTTTTTATTCGAACAGTTTTTTTGCAGGGATGATTTTAAGGAACCATACTTATTTAAAAGTGCATAAATGTTGGTGAATATTACGAATTCTTAAAATGCAAACTATAAATGATTGGCGATATTTTTCAAAAAATATTTTAATTTCCAAGGATTTTATATCGTTTATATAATAATTTGGTGATTTTTAGGGTGGAAAAATTTTACCCCATCAAAATTGGGCAAAACAGGGCTTCAAAAAATGCAAAATGGCAAATCTTTTTTGGGAGAAAAACATGGAGAAATAGCCCACTAGGATAAAATTTTCCTTTAAAATTATCTCTGTTTATTTGGTTTAAACTGAGGGCTATAAAGGAAGGGAGATCATATGAAATAGAAACCTCGGCTAAATTCCTGGAAACATTTATGGGAAGTGATTTTGAGGACCAGAATTTGTTGTGTGAGCTTTATCTACATGAGATGGCTTGTCCTTTGGACCGCCATTTGAATCTTGTTCCTATCTCAGGTGATGTTCAGCTGAGGGCTTTTGCCTCCTTTGTGAGCAATCATGTTCAATGCGAAAGGTATTTCCAAACTTTCTCTCACAATGAGGCCCACTCTAATCTTTAGATTTGGAGCAAACTTCAGAATCCTTGTCTTCTCCTTACTCGACATTAGAGTGTACTCTCATCTCCCATCCAAACTTAGCATATAATGGAACTTCAGGAAATGGTTATTTCTACTTGTACCAGCTAGATTTCCATGCATCAACGAGTCGCTTTGGAGGGTAGTCAGTGTTTCTACCTTTCAAACACCTGGGTAACGTGGCATAAATATTCAAGCCACTCGGTGTGTCCTTGGTGGCAAGTCTCGATTCAAGGCTCTCATCTTGTTCTTGACTCCTCCATTTAGGTTCAACTCCTAATGAATCCAAGGAGGGTAGACCCTATTAAGATACTAAGGAAAAATTATTTAGTATGATAATGGTATTAAAGAGTAAGTTTTTTAGGTATTTTGATTTAACAATTGTGAACAACAAATAACATGATGATATAATCACAAGTAAGCACGGAAATGACACCCAATCACATATAGATTGAAAGAAATAAATAGTTGACCAGTGACTTGAAAATGGAGTCCAAAAATAATTAAGAGTGCTTGCAAGTGCTGCAATGAATGTCATGCAATTGAATCTTGGTTAATTTTAAATTAATGTAAGAAGATGAGTAATTTAACTTAGGTGAGGGGACTCCAAATATACCTAGGGGGTACTTGAAGTATGTCCAAAACTAAACCATCATGACTAATTGCAATGAATATGTGGGATGAATGGAGTCTCTGATACTATTGTTCATAATGCACCCAAAGGTGTAACAGAGATCGGTGCCTTGAGGTCACTTTTCAGGAGTTCCCGCTTCATTTGGGTATTTTTCCACCACAATGGTTTGATCAAGGCGTTGGATTTTCACCTGATGGTTTTTCAATTTGGGGAGAGTGAATCCTAATTATTCTAGTCACTCAAGTGTTTTTGAGGCATCTTGATTGATTGGACTAACTGTAGCCAAGTACAGAGCATACACACTGGAGTCTTTGTTATTTTTAATAAATTTTAAAATAGATGTTCTTGTTAAAAAGAAAACCCTCCAGAAACCTCTTTCGATCCAAGTGGAAATCAATCAAGGAATCAAGGAGGGGTTGATTTTATTATGACTAACAAAACAATTAATGAAAATGGAATCAAGGATACACAACACTAGTTTTCTAATTAGTCCTACCACACATCTCTTTCCCCTTACGGGTCAATCGAGAAGTCGTGGGATCAGTAGTATGATTAATTTTGAAATTAAAATATTGAATAATGCAAAATTATATCAAAGTATACAATCCTACATGCAAGTACTAAACTAGATCAAAAAAAGGGAAGAATGCAAAAAAGTGAAACGGACGCAGATCCCTGCTGGGGGAATAGGGAGCGGGCTTGAAAGAGCCTACTCAAAAAATATTTTCTTTTATTATTATTGGTTACAATATTATAAAAATGAAATATTAGAAACCTCTTGGTCCTTATATGGGATGAAACCAAGATATTCCAACTCTCCAAAATTTTTAAATTTTAGTGAAAGGGGAGACCCCTCGGGGGATTTGAACGCTCTCGAGGCCACTTTCGAAAATCAGATTCTTTTATTTTATATTACACCTGATAAAAAATAGAAAGAATGCTAGAATAACATATTCCCAAAAGAACTTTAAGAGTACCTTTGGATCAGCCTACCTTAACTCAAAAAAGATTAGGTTAAAACTAGCTAAACAGGTGAAAAAGGAACCAAGGAAAGCAAGATTGCTTTGGGATCTTGGATTGCTATTTGTGTAGACAATGAAATATGCACTGATTTATGGATTTAATCTTTTTAAAATAGAAAAGGAAATCTAGAGCATGCAACCTATTGATTTTCTTTAACTTGCCATGCAAAACGGACGATTTCCTTATGCTAGATCTAGAATGCTTAATGTTACTTTTTAGAATTGATATCTAGACTATGAGATTTGAAATAGCAGATATATGTAAATTTTACTTTGATATAACATATCCAAATGATAAAAAATCTTTCAAACACAGTAACCAGGTAATAAAATTGATTTTTTGAAGGAGAAAGAGAGAGAAAGAGTGCTGGAAGCCTGGGAATGTTGGGATTTGGAGTTTGCATTGGTGGAACACTAAGGGATTATGTCATTCAAAATATCTTGAAGAAGAGGAAGATGCAAACCAGCTCAACCTCTTCTATAGGTGGGATCACCTGCAACTTAGAAATCCTTGCACAAACATATGGTTAAAACATAGGTGCTACTGGACGAGATAATTGGAAAGCATACAATTAAACTTAAAATACATGCAACTCCAATTGATCTGAAACAAGCAATAAATAAGAGCATAAATCAAACTAGAATAAACTATTACCCCAATAGGAGGGATCTCTCTCCTTCAAGTCCAACAATTATTCAGCAAACACAATTATAAATAACACAAATTATACCTCATAAGCATTTGACAATCACCATCCACACATGAAGAGCATTACACCATAGTTATTTCCTCCAATGCTTCTTTATTCCAAAATAATAAACAATAACACAGTACAAGAGCAACAACATCTCAATCCTAGTTCTAACTAACTTAGAAAGGAGGCAGCCGTGCTTTATTCATACAAAAATTGAAACCCCAGCCGAGAGGGGGCACAAATCCCAAGGAGATTGACCATTGCAGCTGAAGGAGAGTCCATCAATGCCTGATCTGAAGCTGAACTGAGCTTATACTAAGTCTCAATGCCAATTGTAGAGCTGATTTGACTGACACCTCAACCTGTTGATAGAAGCATCCATGAAAACTCATCCAGATGAGTCCACACATGTGGAGGAGAGAGGGAGGGAAAAATTCCCCATAAAGGAAGCCAAATTTCAACTCTAGATCCACCTAGATAACCTCCTTTAGTTAAGGATTTGCCAGATCCGGTCAATCTAGTGCAGATCTGATTGATTTCAATCAAATCAGCTGACAATCCACTGATCTAGGATTTTGGCTTTGCTCCATTATTCATCAATTTATTAATTAAAATAATCAATAATTGATTTTTTGGGGCTTTCTGACTTGAGTGATGGAAAATCACTTAAAACTAGGAAATAGAGGGTCTATAGGTTTACTAGGTGCTCTTAGCTTGAAAATGAGCACCTATATGACTTAAATGGACTTCTGAGCCCTCTTTTATTACAAAACCAATTTTTCCAATTAAACTATTAAAAAATAGCCCAAGTTTTGGAAAAATTAAATTTTAATAAAAAACACTGCAGAAATAAAAAAAATGAAAAAAATGAAAAAACCTAGGGGGGCTTATACATGTTCATATGACTCAACCATGATGCCTATCATGTTTATAGATTGACACATAGACTCTAATAACCTCAATAGGCCTAAATGCCAAGTCGACCACCCCAACTTTGGAGGTATTGAGTGAAAAACTCATAAATTATAAGTCGTTTATTCAACAACCAATAATAACCAAGGGAAAAAACACCATGGGATGATTGGATTGACAAATAAAGTCTATGAGACCGAGCCTTTTACAGACACTATCATGCTAGAAAATTTATTACAACTCCCCCAAAGGGGGTATGAACATGTGATATGATACAACAAAGTTTCCCAGAAGCAAGAATGAAGGTCTTCTGAAGTCCGAACAAGCTATCCTTGTCCAATTCACCAGGATCACTTGATAAAAGTCCACTAAGTACAACTTAAGTGGTAACATTCTGGCTCCAACTGTGGGACGTGTGCTCGATCTGGTCTTTAAGGAAAGGAGAGGATACGAGAACACCAAAATCTCTGGTTTATATACCCTGTAAAAACATCTAAACCTGACAAGAAAACCTCAGTAGCACAAGCTTTACATAAAAAACAAATGAACCATTAAGTTGATTTAGTTTAAACAAAATAAATGTAACTAACTAATGAAAAAAAGTTTTATTATAGCTAAGTACAAAACAAAAATGTGAAAAGTAAATGCTCTTTTTCAAGGAGCTTATTTTCTTACTCTAAGCATGATATAAAAAGGGTTAAGTGTAATCATAAATCCAATGTAACACCTAAGCATTTTATTAACATAAAAAAAGTTTCCTTGTCTTTGGTTGCCAACCAAAGTAAGGATACTTTATTCAGAAAATGCAAACGTGCATGATGATCTGGAAGGGGCATGATGGATGGGAAATCATAGGCAAGAATAATGTCGTCAAACTTCCTCCCAAACTGGTAAGTGCTTGCACAGGCTGCTTCTATCCATGACTAGATAGGGTTGATATACAAATCAGAGTGATGAGGCAGATTGACTACACCATCATACTGGTCATCAAGGCTTATCGGATGATAACTCATTGTGTAAGCCCCAAGCGGCTCCAAATCATAAGGAATCTCCATATGTGAAGATGATAGTTGAGATTGATATTCCACTGACTGCATCACATCTGTATTTTCACAACACTACTTCTCAATGTCTTCATTATTGATACCTTTGTATGACTCTGAATGATATGACTCTAAATGATCATATAAGAGTTTTGAATGCTCCTCTTCCATACTAGGATTTCCCCAGGTCTCCAAATCCATGCCTCCCTCTATGGAAGTATAGTAAATTGGACTTCCATAAATTTCTAAATAGACACTCCCCTTGCTGGATATAGAATAGATGGTATTCTTAATGATATATTCACAAAAATCCAATAGTCATCATCGCCATCTATGTCAGATGTGATGGATTTTCCATCGCTGATATTACATTCTGATATCAAGTTCTCTTTGTCTTCATTACTGATAGTGATATATGGCACAGACTGATGATATGGATATAGTGCATGCTCCTTTTCTGTATCAAAATTTTCCAAGGCCACAAGGTCCATGTTCTCTCCTTTAGATATGCCATAGACATGAGAACCAACAAAACCATCCAAAGTTTCTGGTTCATTATTTTCCTCATAGATTGGATTTTCCATGAATGTCTAGGACTCCTCTTCAACATCTTTGTCAGACATAAGGGAGTCTTCGTCACTTGTATCATGATCCAAGTTATACTTGTCCTCATTTTCATACTCATCTTCCTCAGAAAAATGGGAACAAGGTAGTAAATCTTCCAGACTGTCATCATTAAATGGAGAACATGTAGGAGTCCCATCATGCACATTACGGTTTTCATCATAAGTTTCACTATAATATTCTGCAAAGATTTCATCCTTAGGTAGATCTAGAGTACAAATGTGATCATCATCACTAAAATAATCATGAAAGCATTCCCAATCATCACTACTCTCTGTTGATGTTACATGAGGAGGGTCTTCAACAATTTTTTCAATTAATGGCTCTTCATGCACAGATTCGATGGGATCATAATGGATTTATAAATGTTGGTTGTTGTAGACCATGTTGATACTAGATATCTGAGGGTACTCTGTATGAAAATATTTCCAAGGAAATAAGTACCTCAAATTGGTACTAATGAATGATTTAGCATTGAATGATTCAAAATCAATTACATCATAATGCCACTGCTTCAAAAATATTTCGAAGAACTTTGCAAGGGAAGTAATAGATTTCTCAAAAAAACACTCATGAAGCCAACATGCAGCATCCCCTTGCAAAGAATCAGCAAACATTTCCATCATATGATCGTCATGTTGAATGTTGTTTTGACTCATATGTGACAAAAAAATCATAACATGGAATATGGCTGAGTGATCATNGTGGCAACTTATATTCTTTTAATATCCATATCAAGAATAAGTGATCATGGAGAATGTATGGAACTGAAAAATGGAGTTGAGCCTTAAATTTCACTGTTATGTGGGATCATTTACACACAATCAATCTCAAAAAAAATTGTGAGAAACAAGGGTTTGATCCGTTCAATGGAGTCGCCATGTGAGAATAAAAATATACATTTAAGAATTCTCACAAAAATATTTTTTTCTTTTCTTTGCAGAAAACTGAAAAAAGGTCAGTGGATTCGCCAGATGAAAATTAAAGATATACTCTAAGCATTCATCAAACAAAGCAAAAACAAAAAAGAAGAAAACAAAAGTCATACTCGGGAATAAAAATATTTATCCCCGGTAATGGCGCCAAAAGGTGTTTCCGCCTTTCACAAACCTGGGTTATGTGGCATAAATCTTCAAGCCACTCGGTGTGTCCTTGGTGGCAAGTGTCGAGTCAAGGCTGTCACCTTGTTCTTGACTCCTCTGTTTAGGCTCAAATCCTAATGAAGCCAAGGGGGGTAGACCCTATTAAGTTACTAAGGAAAAATTATTTAGTATGATGATGGTATTAAAGAGTATGTTTTTTAGGAGTTTCGATTTAACAATTGTAAACAACAAATAACATTATGAGATAATCACAAGTAAGCATGGGAATGACACCCAATCACATATAGATTGAAAGAAATAAATAGTTGACCAGTGCCTTCAAAATGGAGTCCAAAAACCATTAAGAGTTCTTGCAAGTGCTAGAATGAATGTTGTGCAATTGTATCTTGGTTAATTTTAAATTAATGTAAGAAGATGAGTAATTTAACTTAGGTAAGGGGACTCCAGATATACCTAGGGGGTACTTGAAGTATGTCCGAAACTAAATTGTCACGGCTACCCGCAAGGAATATGTGGGATGAATAGATTATTTGATACTATTGTTCATAATGCACCCAAATCTATAACAGAGATTGGCGCTCCAAGGTCACTTTTCAGGAGTTCCTGCTTCCTTTCGGTATTTTTCCACCATAATGGTTTGATTGAAGCGTTGGGTTTTCATGTGATCATTTCTCAATTTGGGGAGATTGAATCCTAATTATTTTAGTCACTCAAGTTCTTATCATGCAACTTGACTGATTGGACGAACCACAGCCAAGTACAAAGCATACACACTAGAGTCTTTGTTATTTTTAGTAAATTTTAAAATAGGTGTTCTTGTTAAAAAGAAAAACCTCCGGGAACCTCTTTCGATCCAAGTGGACCTCAATCGAGGAATCAAGGAGGAGTTTATTTTATTATGACTAATAAAACAATTAATGAAAATGGAATCAAAGATACACAACACCAGTTTTCTAATTAATCCTACCAAGAATCTTTTTCACCTTGGGGGTCAATTGGGAAGTCGTGGGGTTAGTATGATTAATTTTGAAATTAAAATATGGAATAATGAAAAATTATATCAAAGTATACAATCCTGTATGTTAGCATTAAACTAGAGCATAAAAAAGGGGAAAATGCAAAAAAGTGAAACGAACGCAGATCCCCCTTGGGGGGATGGGGAGTGGGCTTGAAAGAGCCTACTCAAAAGTTATTTTATTTTATTATTATTGGTTACAATATCAGAAAACTGAAATATCAGAAACCTCTTGGTCCTTATACAGGATGAAACCAATATCTTACAACTCTCCAAAAATTTTAAATTTTAGTGAAAAGGGAGACCCATAGGGGGATTTGAACGCTCCCCAAGTCACTTTCGAACAACATATTCTTTTATTTTGTATTACACCTGATAAAAACCAGCAATCATGTTAGAATAAAATATTCCCAAAATAACTTTAAGATTACCTTTGGATCAGCCTACCTTAACTAAAAAAAGATTAAGTTAAAACTAGCTAAACAGGTGAAAAAGGAACCAAGGAAAGCAAGCTTTCCTTGGGAGCTTGGCTTGCTGTTTGTGCAGCCAATTAAATATGCACTGATTGCTGGATTTAATCTTTTTAAAACAGAAATGGAAATCTAGAGCATGCAACCTATTGATTTTCTTTAACTTGCCATGCAAAACAGACGATTTCCTTATGCTAGATCTAGAATGCTTAATGATACTTTTCAGAATGATTAATGATAATTTTCATAATTGGGATATAGACTATGATATTTGAAATATCATATCTATGTAAATTTTACTTTGATATAACAGATCCAAATGATAACAAAGCTTTCGAGCACAGTAACCAGGTAAGAAAATTGATTTTTTGAAGGAGAAAGAGAGAGAAAGAGTGTTGGAAGCCTAGGAATGTTGGGCTTTGGAGTCTGCATTGGTGGAACACTGAGGGACTACATCATTCAGAAGATATTAAAGATGAGGAAGATGCAAACCAGCTCAAACTATTTTATAGGTGAGATCACCTGCAACTTATAAATCCTTGCACAAACAGATGGCTAAAACATAGGTGCTGCTGGAAGAGATAATTGGAAAGCATGCAATTAAACATAAAATACATGTAACTCCAATAGATATGAAACAAGAAAAAAATAAGAGCATAATTCAAACTAGAATAAACTCTTACCCTAATAGGAGGGAGATTTCTCCTTCAAGGCCAACAATTAATCAACAAAAGCAATGATAAATAACACAGATTATACCTCATAAGCATTTGACAATCACCATCTATACATGAAGAGCATTACACCATAGATACTTCCTCCAAAGCTTCTTTATTCCAAAATAATAAACAATAACACAGTAGAAGAGCAACAACACCTCAATACTAGTTCTAACTAACTCGGAAAGGAGGAAACCATGCTTTATTTATACAAAAAATTGAAACCCCAACCCAGAGGGGGCGCAAGTCCCAAGGAGATAGACCACTGCAACTGACGGAGAGTCCATCAATGCCTGATATTGTTGACGGGCATATGTGACTATGCGCGTAATGAGGGAAAACAACCCAGACCGGGATCCTTAGAGCAGGCTCCAAGCTGTTGGGGATGGTTGTTCCTGACAGGTTTAAAGGCTCTCTTTGCCTAAAAGTCAAATTAAAGAAATCTAAAAGATAAAACTAAATCTACTGTTCTGGTTAATTGGATCTATACTATCCCTATAAATTGTGTAAAGGAAATTAGTTAATATAATTACTATTTAATTAATATATTACAAACTAATTAAAAATTAATCTACCTCAATCAATCTATAATACAAGAATGAAACAAGTTAATCGAATATTAGTAGGCTGTACAAATTACAAAAAGATAGTATGAACACATGTGCATTGATCATAAGATAAGAAAATAACCTGAATGTGATATGCATATAAAGATCTGATTCACTGGCTGTTTTTCATAAAATAATTTAAAAGAAACAGCTATTAATCTATTCTTGGTCTTATCCTGATAAAGAGCGAAAAGAATATTAGCCTGAAATCAAATTCTGCCAATGGTACTACTGCATGAATAATCTTGCAAATATTCAAAAAGAAGTTCAGAAATTAACAAGGTTATACAACAGGCACATATATCACATATGTTTTGATGTCAATCATCAATTACACAACATGACATCCATTAGCAAAACTGACATCAGAATAAGTCAATAATTACACAAGATATATTCGCATAATTCATCAAAGAAATTATAGCAAACATTAATAATGTAAGAAAAGGATGACAAAACTGAGAGATACCATATACCATATGCAAAGTATAAAAACTATAAACATATATTAAGCATCACCAGTTCAAAATACTACAGCTGCTGACAGGAAACTGTCTCAAGTCACAGGTAAACCAAACAGTAGTCTTGTCTTCTCGTTCCCCAAACTATCAACCCCCCCAACTCTGTCACTCACATTTCAGAACATGAAACAAAACTTTCTTGTTCTGTTCAGCGGAGCTCTTGGTCTGCTCTCCAAATAATGAAAAATAAATTCTTCAATCCTGTTGTCTGAACCCCCCCCCTCTTGCAATTAAATTCTTGCCTGCTTAAATAAACAAAGTTATGCGATAACCCGTATAATAGTTTCAACTTTCAGGAATGGGAGACATGCTACGCAAAATACAAATCCCATAACCATAGTATCAACCTCGACCTTTAAATGCAATAATAAAGATGACATATGAAGCCCATCATAAAAATCAAGATCAAATAATAAGGTTGTGTTATGCGTAAGCCTTGGAAATATAATTTCAATACACTTGGATAAGGTGCCAAAAATACAATAATCAACCTTCAAATTTCAAAATCTTATCAATATTTACGATAACAAAATCACATAGTAAAATCAAATGATAAATATTTGGATAAGATTTCAAGATTAGGTTATAACAAATTATTAACACTTATCCCTTGATTTTCAATGCAAATCCACTCAAAATAATAATTTCAAAGTAGTGATTTTGTCAACTAATCCATAGTTCACAAAGGTTTTCCTTATAAACATTTAATTTCATTGTTTTAGTAGCTTCTGGAATGTCACCATTTCAGTAGCTGTCAATTCTTTAGTTTGCTATACGAAATTCGAACATTTCATCAAAACAAAATACAATTTTGTTTGATGAAATAATGTTTTTTTTTAAGGCTGTTGAGTAGGTGCACAACAGATGGCGACTGACTAGGTGAAACAGTTATCTCTGTGAAAACATGAAATCTGACTCGTGTATGTTAGCAAGATAAGAAAAATTTTCTTTAATTCAAACTAGCATTTTCCTGAAGATAAAAGAACAGTGCCTTGTGATAAGACTAGATTTCAAACTAATACCATATTCAATTCTTTTATCATTATCCATAGATTACCATAAAAAATGATACGAATTTTAAGTTTTTTCAGAAAACATAAGACTCCAAAAGAAATTAGTCCTGGGAAATACAACGCAATTTTGAGATTTGATCATTTTTTTAAGATATGATCCCAATACTATAGTCATGACCCTCCCCGGAAGCGTCCATAGCCTCGAAAGGGTTGACTTTTAACCATACATCCTACCGTTCTAGTCCCAAGATAAGATAAAACACGAATATTTAGAACTTCTCAATTTATTAATGGGTAAGCTGCATTGGAACCTCTTCACGAGTGTAGGGTGACCTTTGGATTCTTATAGATTTTTATATATATAACAATTTATGATTTGGTATCCAAGTATGCCACAGACGGAGTACTCCTACCCGCAGGCGTCCATAGCCTTGAAAGGGTACGTCTTTTAACCCATTCTACCCAATGGCTTATATCCCAAGCTAATAAGTTTAAAGAAGGTTTCATACTCAGCATTTTAAATGCTCATCTAAGAGATTTGCATGTTTATAATGGGGGAACGTAATAGGAAACTCTTTACGAGTAAGATAGCATAAATGATCTATAGATAACTGATTTTATTTTTTAAATTGCAACTGCTTTCCCAGAACTGATTTCTGAATAAGTAATAGAATTCCTAGTAATAGTGACTTCGATATCCATTAAATCCAACAATTTGAGGATAATGATAAAAGAAATGAAATAAAGTGAAAATTTTCATCTAGTAGTTTTTTGTTTGCAACAGTTCAAATTATTTTTCTTTTATTTTTGAGATAAGAACAGATTTCTAAAAGTCTAGATTTCTTCATGTTTTATATAATCATATTCCAATTTTATGACATAAAACATTCCCAGATCTATGATCTGAATCATTTCTCCTGGTTCTGAAAAATCAAAACAACAAAAATCAAAAGAAAAATAAAAATAATATATACATGAGTTTTATTTGAGCAAATTACAAAAACGAAGGATTTCAAAGTCTACGAGAAAACTCTTAGTAAAGAAAATGAAATTTTAAAATATATTATACACACTTAACACATGAGTTAAATCAAGATCTCATCAAATAGAAAATGGGTTTAACAACCTATGACTTATTACCAGCAAAGAAAATGAGAGATTAAAATAGATTAACATGTTTCAAAGTTTTTTATCCCTATTTTTTTTTAAATCCTTCAATTAAGTCAAAGTTGTTTTTTAATAATTGATGAGATGTTAATATAATGTGTTTTATTCAGAAATCAAAGTAACAAAATAAATCCTAATGAGTATGCAGCTATAAAAAGATGAAAGGTTCTTTCTTTTAATGAGAAGATTAAAAAAATGAGAGGAAGTAAAGAACTGCTTCCCTGATAATGATGTCGTCATCTCATTCTTAAAATGATGTTGTTGCAACTCCCTATATCTACATTTATTCAAATGTAAACAAACATAAATCATTCTAAATTATAAACCTAACCTAAACTAATAAAATAAAATATATACAAACTAAGTAAATGAAAATTTCCAATGAAGCCATTCGCGTAGCTTGAAACCTACCAGAGAAAAAAAATGAAATATGAGTATTGGAAATTGGAAATTGGAATAATTCAAAATGAAGAAAAGAAACTAAATGAAATTGTGTACGTACAAAGCATAAAAGATGACACAAAAACCTTTTAATAAATGATTCCTCCCACCATGCATAAATCGGATCATAAAAATCAAGTCGGAAGAAGGTAGATTTCTCATGAGAATCATGACTAAAAAGAACCTTATCAGAAGTATGATTTAAAATTCGTGAAAAAGGATCAATAAAAAATGTATCTTTCAGCACAATATCATCATGACTAAATTCAAAAAGAACAAAATGACATTTGGGTATTATTTGGAAATCAAATACGTCATTGTGTCTTTTAACGTGAAGATTAAAATTGATGACATTATCTTCAGATATGATTATCTTGTTGCAATGAAGAAAATTAATGTTCAATACAACATGAATAAATTGTACATCCCTTTCAATATTACAGATTGAATCATAATCCTTACTGACAAGAGATAAAATGGATGAACATGCGTGAGTCTGATAAGTAACGATAGTAGAAAAATTATGATCTCCTTCATGACAAATTTGAAATAAATCAGAATGGATATCAAAAGATTCTTCATCTTTAAAAAATGTATTTCCTTGCATCCTATCAAAATCTGACCATAATGAAGTATTCCTTAGAAAATCATTAACATGTAAATGTAGTCTATGATCAGCAAAAACATCAGGATACAAAGAGTAGTAAGAGTCAGAGTATAAAAAGGTAAATGCTTCTCTATTCATATGATTTGTTTCATTGACTACTTTAATAGAAGCATCATTACCAAAACTCTGATATAATGAATTTTGTGAAGAAATGAAAGGAACTAACTCATCATGAAGGGAAGATGATGAAATTATATCATTACTAACACATTCAGTTGAATAATTAAGAATTTTTGGTTTATATTCCATTGTCTTATGAACAACAAGAGTTTCGAAATTATCGCTTAATGTAAAAGTTGAATCATCATCATTTTTCTCTTGTTCTTGAAATTGCATGTCATAAAATTCTATGATTTGTCGATTTTCAACAATTTCATTTTCAGCAGTGGAATTAGAAAAAATAGATTCTAAATCATCTTCAACTAATGCACTAACATGCATGCTATCTATTGCAGAATTTTCATTCTTTTCCAAATCACGAAAATCAGAGAGAGAGATAAGATAGAGAAACCAATCCATTTTGTATTTTTCAGAAAGCTGGTGTCTTTCATGAAACCTGCAACATATTAACATGAATCTGGAAAAGAAATAATCAAGAGATTCATTTTTATGTCTACGAATATTTCCTAACTCAAATCCAAGTTTCTTGTAGCTATAATGTTCATGAGCATTAAGAAATAACTTCCTGAAATGTTCCCATGAATGAATGGATTTTCCTGGCAAGAACTTAAACCAAATCAGAATTCTTCCTGTGAAAGTAGCTATGAAAAGTATGCATTTCTCAACCTCATCAAATAGATCTATGCAATCACAAAAAGAATTAAATACCAACAGTTGATGAGAGGCAGAAATCTTGCCTTCTCCATTGAAGCTCAGTCTTTGCAAGAAATTAGACATCTCTGGAGAAAAACTTTTGCCAGATGTATGAAAGCTAAAAGCATGATCTGAATCAATGATATCAGCCATTTCATATAAAAAATAAAAAATAAATGAAATAAAAAATCAAACAAGTCAAAATGGCCTTCTTGCTGATCAGGCCCTCCTTCTAGCGCCATTGTTGACGGGCATATGTGACTATGCGGGTAATGAGGGAAAACAACCCAGACCGGGATCCTTAGAGCAGGCTCCAAGCTGTTTGGGATGGTTTTTCCCGGCAGGTTTAAAGGCTCTGTTAGCCTGAAAGTCTAATTAAAGAAATCTAAAAGATAAAACTAAATCTACTGTTATGGTTAATTGGATCTATACTATCCCTATAAATTGTGTAAAGGAAATTAGTTAATATAATTACTATTTAATTAATATATTACAAACTAATTAAAAATTAATCTACCTCAATCAATCTATAATACAATAATGAAACAAGTTAATCAAATATTAGTAGGCTGTACAAATTACAAAAAGATAGTATAAACACATGTACATTGATCATAAGATAAGAAAATAACCTGAATGTGATAAGCATATAAAGATCTAATTCACTGGATTTTTTTCATAAAATAATTTAAAAGAAACAACTATTAATTTATTCCTGGTCTTATCCTGATCAAGAGCGAAAAGAATATTAACCTGAAATCAAATTCTGCCAATGGGACTACTGCATGAATAATCTTGCAAATATTCAAAAAGAAGTTCAAAAATTAACAAGGTTATACAACAGGCACATATATCACATATGTTTTGATGTCAATCATCAATTACACAACATGACATCCATTAGAAAAACTGACATCAGAATAAGTCAATAATTACACAAGATATATTCGCATAATTCATCAAAGAAATTATAGCAAACATTAATAATGTAAGAAAAGGATGACAAAACTGAGAGATACCATATACCATATGCAAAGTATAAAAGCTATAAACATATATTAAGCATCACCAGTTCAAAATACTACAGCTGCTGACAGGAAACTGTCTCAAGTCACAGGTAAACCAAACAGTAGTCTTGTCTTCTCGTTCCCCAAACTATCAACCCCCCCAACTCTGTCACTCACATTTCAGAACATGAAACAAAACTTTCTTGTTCTGTTCAACGGAGCTCTTGGTCTGCTCTCTGAATAATGAAAAACAAATTCTTCAATCCTGTTGTCTGAGCACCCCCCCTCTTGCAATTAAATTCTTTCCTACTTAAATAAACAAAGTTCAGAAGAAATGGAATCCAAATTGAGCTTTGCACTGGTGAAATTCTGGAAAGATCCCTTTCTTTGCCGACCATAACTGCAAAAATTGTGTTCAGAGGATCCTAAAAATCTCTTAGAATCCATCACTTTCAGGGGAAATCTACCCGAGTAAAGATAAATGGGCCCATTCTGAAGAAACCCATGTGGCGGATTTTTTATATCTGTCCCCATTTATGAGCATTGAAGCCAAGAAAACTTCTTGCCTGTTTAGCTATGCGTTTTGTAACTGGCTGAAAATGAAATTCGTGGTCCATCTCCTTATTCCCAGCAATTTCTCTGGAAATTGAATTGCTGCTCCTTTCATAAGGGATTATCATCACAGTGAACGCGATCAAAACCAAAGAATCAGTATTGCATAATATCTGGCATGATATCATGCGTACAGTTCCAAACAAACCTGAACTTCAAGAGATAACGTAACTGTATGCTCCTTATTTTATGAACCTGCATAAAAATGATCCAATCGCTCACATAAAGAGAGGCAAGACTTGTAAAAATAATCTAATAAAAGGATAGAATAAGAAAATAGAAGTAAAATCATCTCCCTTTCCCTCGTTTTCATGAGATTTGTTTGTAAAGTATTTAAAACATAATCTGATCGTGGAATCCAGAATTGATCTCCCTCTATCAGTTTTTTTTAAACAGAAATATATTTTTATTGATGAGCACCTAAAACCAGCGCGATCCGGTGGAGAAAATCACTGTGATCCCTTCAGTTTTCTGGCACCTCCTTCATATATGCGATGGTGTTGATATTAATGGTCTTCATTGGTCAGCATGTGGCATTAATAGGGTTTATGTCTTCAATGCTCACTAATGAAATTGAAACTTTATGGCAGAAAATATTGCAACATGGCAACATCTTCCCTCCTCAATCTTAGTGATTTTGTTTAATGGCATCATTACGAGGTGATTCTCTTTAAAATTTTGAAGATATCACTGCAATCAAATAGCTTGGTAACCATTTCTAGCGTTCAATTAGCAAGATTGTCTTCTAACGCTGGCGATCTATTGGGGATAAGTGGCAAACGACGATTCCTTCTACCTTCAGTTTGTTAGCGTGAATCTCCTTGAAAAATGTGGCAGTCATGCATAATCATGATTATTTCTCCATGTCGAATGCTAAACATTTTCTTTCTTTCGCTGGTACATCATTTACCTTTCCTCTAGTTATGCGATAACCCATATAATAGTTTCAACTTTCAGGAATGGGAGACATGCTATGCGAAATACAAATCCCATAACCATAGTATCAACCTCGACCTTTACATGCAATAATAAAGATGACATATGAAGCCCATCATAAAAATCAAGATCAAATAATAAGGTTGTGTTATGCATAAGCCTTGGAAATATAATTTAAATACACTTGGATAAGGTGCCAAAAATACAATAATCAACCTTCCAATTTCAAAATCTTATCAATATTTACGATAACAAAATCACATAGTAAAATCAAATGATAAATATTTGGATAAGATTTCAAGATTAGGTTATAACAAATTATTAACACTTATCCCTTGATTTTCAATGCAAATCCACTCAAAATAATAATTTCAAAGTAGTGATTTTGTCAACTAATCCATAGTTCGCAAAGGTTTTCCTTAAAAACATTTAATTTCATTGTTTCAGTAGCTTCTAGAATGTCACCATTTCAGTAGCTGTCAATTCTTTAGTTTTCTATATGAAATTCAAACATTTCATCAAAACAAAATACAATTTTGTTTGATGAAATAATGTTTTTTTTAAGGCTGTTGAGTAGGTTCACAACAGATCTGAAGCCGAAATGAGCTTCTACTGAGTGTGAGTGTTAATCAGAGAGCTTATCTGATTGACACCTCAACCTGTTGAGTGAAGCATCCACCAAAACTCATCTATATGATCCCACATGTGTGGATGGGAGAGGGAGAGCAAAATTCCATATAAAGTAAGTTGAACTTCAACTCTCGATCCACCCAGATCACCTCCTTTAGCCAAGGATTTTCCAAATCCGGTCAATCTGGTGCAGATCTGACTGATTTCAATCAAATTGGCTGAGAATCCACTAATCTAGGATTTTGGAATTGCTCCATTATTCATCAATTTATTAATTAAAATAATCAATAATTGATTTTTTGGGGCTTTCTGACCAGAGTGATGGAAAATCACTTAAAACTAGGAAATAGTGGATCTATAAGTTTACTGGGTGCTCTTAGTTTGAAAATGAGCACCTACATGACTGAAATGAATTTCCAAGCCCACTTTTATTACAAAACCATTTTTTCCAATTAAACTATTAAAAATTAGCCTAAATTTTGGAAAAATTAAATTAAAAAAAAAAACACGGAAAGAATTAAAAAAAAATGTAAAAAACCTAGGACTTAGACATGTTCATATGACTTGACCATGATGCCTAACATGTTTATACATTGACACATAGATTCTAATAACCTCAATAGGCCTAAATGCCAAGCCGACCACCCCAACTTTGGAGTTATTGAGTGAAAAACTCAGAAATTATAAGTCGTTTATTCAACAACCAATAATAACCAAGAAAACAAACCCTGGGCTTATCGGATTGACAAATAAAGTCTATGAGACCGAGTATTTTATAGACACTATCATGCTAAAACATTTATTACAACTCCCCCAAGGGGATATGAACATGTGATATGGTACAACAAAGTTTCCCAAAAGCAAGACTGAAGGTATTCGTAAGTTTGAACAAGCTATCCTTGTCTGGTTCACCAGGATCAATTGATAAAAAACCACTAACTACAACTTAGGTTGTAACTATCAGCAAAGATGGTAGATTTCCTCTCCAACCCTTAAAAATAGGGCCCCTACTGTTACAGGAATTTTGAACAAACACTTTCCAGGATTGAGGGTTATGTTGGATGCATGAGGGAATGTGGGGTTAATTGGATGGGACTAAAATTTAAATTTCCTCTCATCTGGTAGCCAGCAAAACTGTACAAGGAATATTTCTCATTAACAAGGGAAAAAGAGCAGAAGTGGTGGAGATATTGTGTTGTCCAAGCATAATGCCATATTCAGATTCAGAATAATGGAGGTTGTTGCACGAGGACATGCAATAGGACAGTTGGTGGGAGATGTTGGGCCCAGAAATGGCCCCTTTTTTGCCACCCTTATCCACCTCTTTTTTCCTCATCTTACTCTATTATGCATACTAAATAGATGTTTTTCCCTCACTTGGTCCCTCAAGTCATACAAATATGGTTAATCATTGTATTATTTTATTAATGCTTAGGATTGTGGTAATCAGGGATCTACATCTTAAATTATGCTAACATATGATGGTTTTATAAAGATAATTTGAGATATAGAGAATATAGGTGTAGTTGGCCAAACATGACAAAGGAGGGATGGACATTCATTGCTAAAGTTGATTGCCATCCATTCCATAGTTACCTAAAGAACGCGGTCCCAATGTATTATTCCATGCGAGCTATATAAGGGTACTTGCAATAGATTGCGACAAATTTGGAGGCAACAGTGTGCTGCTGTTAAAAATTAGCTTTAATCCATACAATATCTTCTCAATTGATCATGACCATTATTTCTTGCTTGAATAACGGCTTCCTGATATCATCTGCTATCATCTTGCCACGACTATAACAACTTATTGTAATTAGGGCATCGTGAAGATGAGAGATCTTCATGGCTGCCTCATAATAGTAGGAGGATGATATGACTATAATTTTATAAATACGGGGAACTATTCTGATCCAGGGGTTAAAATTTTAACCAAATTATTGTATCAGCTATGAGGAAGGTTGTGTTTTCATATGCCACTTTTTAATACAAGGAGTTTGATTCTTCATATCTCTGCATTTTAACGTGTGTTACTTCCAGCATCTCTATTTGAAGGCTGGGCCCTCCTTCCCATAGGGATTGTTGAGTTAATTAGGTATTGCATTTATTATGTTGTGTGATTTTGTGATAATTTCCTTTATTTATAGTAAGCTGCAACATTTATCGATTTACAGTGTGTCATTTGAATAATCGGTAATTGCATTTCCTATAAAACTGTAGTCGTGTGGTGTGTCAGTAGACTGCATAGGTTAACTATCTTTTATGAAAATGTGTGATAGTTGTAATAGCCCTATTCATCCCTAGTTCTTTCAATTATTGTTTTCTTTAGATCTTTGCAGTTTGTTCCATTGCATTTATAATTGCAGAATTTCATTCCTGTATTTTGAATTTCTAGAATAGCTAAATTCGATTCATGTACTTTGGATTTCTAGAATAACTAAATCATGATAGCTGGATGGATATTTAGATGGTTTGGTAATCAAGGATTTTACTTTCTGTAAAAGTGATCTAGACATTATTTCCTGAACCTTCCAATTCTAGATTAAGAATCATAGGAGGTATTTGTGATTTCATTCTTGAGAAAGCAAATTAGATTAAGTGGATTATGGGATGAGTGTGGCTGAACAGGAAAGTAGGATCATTTACTTACATCATCAGCTACTTAGTTTTTAAAGCATATATAGTGCATGCTATCCTTGAAATAAGATAGTTCCCTGGGTTGACAATTTATATTTAACACTCTGTATGTTGGCTTTAATTAACTTGCATATAGGGTGCCCAATAGACCGAGGCATGCCTCTAGGACAAATTTTTCAAACTAGGGTTTCTCCCTAGTGGGGTCCATGCAACCCCGGAAATGGTGCACCAACCCTGCAAAACCTTGTTTTGGGAAACCAGGGGTGGCCTTCTATGGTGGTCATTCCCAAGCACACCTGCAATAGATGACGGATTTGGAAATTGCCTACTGGTTTGTTTTTTGGACCCCGTCCTTGATTTGGCGCAAGTGTCCCTGAAAGGCTTTTGCAGGCCTACTGCAACTCACCATAGAACGTTGATCGGGGATATGATTGATGAATTGTCGGTTCCATTGGGATTATGGAATAGGATTATGGAGAGGATGGCCTCCCCCCTGACTCCACATGGCTAGGGGATGCCTCCTGGAGAGATTATGCAAACTAGGGTTTCTCCCTAGTGGGTTCCATGCAACCCTGGGAATAGTGGACCGAACCTGCCCATGCCTCATTGTGCATGTGAACTACATTGCGCAAGTTGAAGGAGGAGTGGTTAATAGATATAAATAGTCGTCCCATATAATTTTTCTAATGTTTAGGGTAGGAGTGGTCGAAAATTAGGCTAGTATGGTAGTGTAAGAGGAGTGTAAGTGCAATTACCCAATGCCATTCAATATAGCTATCTAGATCCTCTTTGTTGCTAATTGTATCCATCAATATCTCATGATCTGAAAGAAAAAAGAAGTAACATACCTTGGTTGAGTTCTTGTTTTACATTGTCTATAGATGGATGTTTGTGCCAACAATCAAGTTTGTGAAGTGATAGACAACATAACCTAATTTGTAATCCAGGAATACATACCCACTAGTTCTTCTCTATTTCACATATACTATAAGATATTCACCTCAACCACCATCAATCCAATAGGAAATTCATTTCCTTCATCATCAATCAATGATCCATTCATGATTTTCTTACCTCGAATGCATCTTTCCAACCAGTAATCTGTGCCCCATTCATTGTCTTCAGTGCAATAACTACATATATGTGTCACAGCTATATAAGGTCTAAGATATGGTCATAGTCTATAGAAATCAATGACAAAAACTCCTCTAAGTGGGTTGTTTCAACAACTACAAGTGGATCCATTGGAAGTGACAAATGATCCCAATCATCAACCCAATCCATGCATTCGCATTCATCCCATTCACCACTACTACAAGGGATGCACACACTAGTAGAAAATGATAAATTAATGACTAAAAAAGTGACTAAAATCAGGTTATAAACGACTATTTTTGAGTCGGTGACTAATAGTAGCAAATTTCCACTATCTTATAGCTAGTCATATTTCACTAGTCATCAATAGCTTGACTTAGTAGTCATTGATTTAGTCATTGATAGACAATAATTTAGTCATTGATAGACAATGCTTTAGTCATTGATAGTCAATGATTTAGTCATTGTTTTAGTCATTGATAGTTAATGATTTAGTCACTGATTTAGTCACTAAGTTATTCATTGATTTAGTCGTTGATTTAGTCACTGATTGCAACCATTAATGACCAAATATATGACTAAATAAACTACTAGATGTTAATATAATAATGACTAAGCTAAATACGACTAAGATACGGGAAATTAGCTACTAATAATCGTGTATATGCAAATTTAGTCGTTTTTGTATTCACAAATTTATGATAGGGCATAGAGGAATCAAACCACCAACCTCCTGCCTATAATTAGGCAGGCGCTCTACCATTGAGCTAGCACCCTTTAAGAAGTTGTTATTACTTGACAATGATTATGTTCAAAGAAATTTATGATAGATATCAATCTACAAACTACATAATTATTACTATTACAACTTACTAGTAACTAGTATTTATGATAAACCAATTCCTGAGAGCTATGTACAATTTTCCCTGTAACTAAAGCTAATAAAAATACTACAAATACTCTTACCAAACATATTTAGTGATGAGTGCCTCTTCCCATTATTCATCACTATCATTCTCATAGTCCAAAGAAGAGTCATTCCTGAAAGGATTTCGAATCCCAATGCCATCACTACATCAAAAACAAAGAGTCAGATACAAAACTTTCCCTCTTCTCTACTACAATATTAAGAATCCATGAGCTTCAAGGTGTTTCAGATGTTCCTCATCATGGGCTATAAAAATTAAAACACAACCTGTTGCTTTGATAATTAATAAACTTAAAATTATGCAAAGTATATTCACCTTTTCTTTGAGAAGGTTCCATAATAAGCAGGTCTATGGTTGTGATCAAACTACAAAAGGTTTCTTCTCTTATTGTGAAGCCTCTTTTAGCTTTAAATCAAGTGATAAACATTCTAAGAGCCAGGCAAATTCAAAAACTTATTGCTAATGGAGACTCTACGATTATCATTTACAAAATTAGAGACTTGACTCCCTATGCACCGTAATGTCTTGCAAAAATGATCTTTAGACCTAGAATTCAAAGAATTGCAAGTATTTTGACTTGGGGAATTGCAATTATTGAAAGTATTTAGGATTGAATCATTTAGTATTTTAAAGGTACCATTATGTATGGAGGAGTTATGCTTTGTGAATCATTATTCCTTGGCTATAAGGGCACCTAATAGTGGATTCAATAATTCAAGAGCCATGTTGCAAATATAAAGAGAAATACTCTACTCTTACAACATTGCTTCTTTAGAGAAACCTTTAAAGGGTTGTATATTTGGCTTCTAGGTGATGATACAAGTTATTTGAAAGGCATGACAACTGGTTAATCATGAATTAAACTTGAAAAACTTGCAAACTATTAGGTATAAGAAAATATATATCAGCTCTATGTTGAGATGTACAGGATCTGAAACAACTTCCATGATGATTGGTTAACAGTTCACATAGAGAAATAACCATTGATAAGAACTGAAATTTCCTTAGAATGTACGGTCACCTAAAATAAGAATACACTAAAATTTAGATTCTAGTAAGCTTTTGAGATTGACTAAACCTATTGAAAAGGTTGGAGAGACTAGTATTCTACAGTGTTCTTATAATGCATAGTTGCATAAAGGCATATTCTTATCAAGATTTGTGACTTTCAAAATGAAGGAATTTACTTGACCATGAAATGCACATTTATGATTAAGCAAAGGATAAAGAAAATCATGATGAGGTTCATATTCCCCATTTGAACTACCTACAAGAAATTATTTCTTCGTAACGCTAATAAAGCATGTCTCCATCCTACTTGAGTGGAATGTGAAAGTGCCCTACCCTAATTATCTAATTATGAATTAGTTTTAAGTTTCAATTCCCTTCCGGCCCTATGGCATGTTTACGCCTTCCACTCTGACTCCCCAAGTGGGATGTGTTGCTTCTTAAATGGAATATAAGAGCCTCACTAAGACCCGGGTCTCGTATTTTGGTGTGGAGTTATATTTACAAGCACAAAGTTCAAGGTTCATGAAGAATTGTTCAAAACCTGCCATTAGCACAACATTATAATATAGGGTATGTTTCTACAGGAGGATAGAGGCAAGGTAGAGAAGACGGTAAGAGAAAGAGAGGGTCTGACCTAGCTAATTTAAAGAAAAAAAATCTAAATCACATGAACAAAAAACATCACTTGAAAATAATTTGTTTGTTGGAAGTTCGTTCTATGTATCATGTAATTCCAATTCCCTGGGTTGTGAAGAGGCAGCAGTGCAAACATTGCATGTTTTTCCTCTTGCCAACCTACAAGATGAAAAGTCATGTGATCAATCCATATACTATCATAATAGTGGATCACAAATTATGAAATCACTTGGCACTGATTTTTTTACCTCCGAAATGTCGAGGATCTAAATGTTTCATTATTGACAGAATCAGAGAAATTTCTATTTGACAAATCTGTCATTGCGAGCTTGAATGAATGTGGTGCTGTGAACAACTTAGAGATTGAAAATAATTATACTTCATTAGAATCCTTACCTTCCCACAAGGTGAGCAGTCAGAAGTATGAAAATTTGATCACTTGATAGATAATTTCGGAGGATAGTAAAACTATGTTGGAACTTGGAAATGAATTTTTGTTCTACAATGTCTTTTGTTTTGCTATCAAGTCTGAAAGTATAAAGAGGGAAAGCATTGCTCGTTATTATTTTAGTGGGCACTCAAAAAATCACCACAGGTTAGAAGCCATCTTTTACACAACAATCTAATGGTCCAATGGCAGAGGAATGTGAGAAGAATTAGAAAGTCCCTCAGCTTACACCAGAAGCCACCTATCATTAGAAACTTAATAATTTAACATTTCCCATTGAAAAAATTATGATTGATGGTTATCAGCAAGCAATGAAAACTGCTCAGTTTAGCATGAAGATGGTGAATGGTTGTGCCAAGCAAATTGAACACTCAAACCTAGAATTTCAAAATAGTGGTGAAGCAGTTGTCATTAGCATGGATATGGATAGTGATGATACTAGGCAGACTGGTCTTATGAACCAAGAATATGAAGGGAGTGATAAAGCATTAGGGCCTAGTGCAGAAATAGAGGAAGATCTTACTTAGTAGACTGGTCATATGAATCCAAACTTTGGAAATAATGTTGAAGTAACCAAAACTAGCATAGAAATACCAAATAGTCTTACTAAATACAATCTTATGAACTTGAAATCTGAACATAGTTTTAAAACAGCTAGAACTGGCATGAAAATAGAGAATGATAATGATGAGAAAGCTTGTCTTATCAACCAGGAATCTAAAATCAGTGTTAATGTAGGCTGCATAGAATTTGAAGCAACATCACAAGATGGAGGGAAGCCAAATCCTTGTAATGAGCAATTCATCATGACTTCAGATTCAAGTAGTTGTAAAATTGGTTCTCACAGTCATTTGAAGCTGCATAATTAACATGCAATAGAGTTCTCAGTTCACGTTTCATATGGTCATATTTGGGTCATATATATGTTTCTGTTATGTTCTAGCCTATCTGAAAATGCTTTGTTAACATGGTATTTTTACTCTTTTTAAATAAAGGACAAGCTTTAAAAGTTTAACTCTTTGCTTAATGACTTGGAAAGTATGAAGCAAGATAATTTAATTTCTTTGGGTATATTTAGATTCTGAAGTTCATAGTAAAATAACAGATACTGACAAAAATATTTCCAAAGGAATAGTTACTCCTATATATTGATAATGGCATAGAGCTAAACGTTAAAAATTAAAATAGTTTACTGAACACTTAATATCCTTGCAACTGGTGTAGAGTAACCGTAACATTTATTAGGCTATTTTTTGTAGGCAATTCTAGCACCCAAGGTGGAGGAAAACTTGGTTATCTTGAAAACCTTGAAAACAATGTCAAGGAAGAAATTATAGGAGGGTTATATGTGTCATGCATGACAGGAAAAGTCTTTAACAAAGATGAAAAAGAGACTGAGAAAGACAAGTTCAAGGTCAAGACTTCAGAGATTGTTCTTGACTCTATTTCATCTACAATTGAAGAGTGTGCGCTCTCATAGGGTGTTGTGTTCCCAGGTGATAGTGAATATTCTACCAACGAGTGTGATCTTTCTTTGGTGCAGTATTCATGCCAATCTAAGGATGGTCAAGTTGGGGCAGAAATACTTGAAAACAAAAATTCAACCTTTAGGATGCTTAAGATGCAAGGATGCAGAGGTTGATCCAAAAAAAATTGAAGCTATAATCCAATAATGTCATAGTATGTCCCAAAGTCATGGTATATCTATAGTTAGAGTTAATTCAGGAAATATTTTCTCTGAAGGGAGCATGAAATCTCCTGCAATTTTTCCTAATTATGAACATGGGAAACCTTTGAATGCTAGGAAACCTAATGAAATATCTTAGGTGATATTGTAAAATTTGTATCCACTATCAAGCTCACATTAATTATGTGGAGATGATGTTATCATTCCATGGTTATGTTTGAAGTGGATGCATTGTTTCATTGAATTATAAACCTGGATTTCCTTGCCATTCCTCTTAATTGTTTTTAGTCTTGTTTTGTGTAGAACCATGCCTTGAAATACTTAACTGAATGTAGACAAGGTCAACTTGAAGATCCTATTTAGACCAAGACCTTCCAAAATGAGGTAGAAAACAATGGTACCAAAAACTATGTTGTCTGTTAATTTCACTCAATGCCTCGAAAAGGAAACTATTGTCAAACTGTTGGTGGGGAAAATAAAGAGAAAAGACACCTTGTCATATATTTGAATGCACTAGACAAGATCTTCGATGAAAGACCATAAATGGGTTTCTGTATTCCAATGGATGGGAAAGATGCACAAATGATCTCAGAAAATCGATCACTTAGCATCACTTTGCCATCAAGTGCATGTCTTCCTGATATTAACAAACATTTCCCATCATTAAGTGATGTTTCAGCAAGGAATTTACCATATTTGAATACCACAGAATTATCGGTATCAACCTCAATTCAACAACCTTTCACTGATTCACAACAACTCAAATTACGTGCACAGATTCTTGTGTATGGATCTCTTATGTGAATTATTTTTAATTTTGAGTCTTCTCAACCTTTGTGACACTTTTAATTGATATATGCTTTTGTAGCTGGTGATGCTGATTGTCTGAGCATGTTTTTATATGACTAATTATGCTTGAAGTCCAATAGGCATCGCCCGTGGTTTAAATAAAAGCTGGTTTATTTGGACCTTGAAGTTTCATGAATTATGGAGGACATTTGAGCTCTAACCTTGTTTTGACATGAATCAGTTAGAAACATAGCATATAAGAACCATAATAATAGATACTATTTGATGATAATATTAATGACGACTGTAATAATGGCTGATTCTCTTCATAGAGATCAATGCTAATGTTATAATGAATTTCTTTCCTCAGTCAGGGATCACTGCCAGAAGAATCTATGATGACAACATATTTTGGTGATATTATTGGTATATATTTTCTACCGAGATGTTTGTTAAGATTCCCAATTCTGCCTACGTTTCTTATTGAAACATATTTGGTCTAAAGAATCTCTTCATAGCACTTATGTTTTCCAAGCATGCATGGTCCAAGCAATCTGATAAGGTCCCCAATGTGGTTTTCCAACAACTTGTAGTGGCAGTGTTTCATCCAATCACATGGAGAATTTGTGGGAACAATCTTCGCGTTTGGCTGCAGCAAAAATACAAGCGAATATATGCAGTAATGCTTGTGAGGCACACACTCCCAAAACTTCATGATTGAATATATAATCAGTTTTTGCTAGCACTATGTTTGAAGGTGGTATGCGCACTGTGTGTCCTGCTCCAAGTTTGTCTGATGCAAGAGTTATGGGCACAAGTTCAATTGATTTAGCAGCTGCAAAAAGTAATTCTTCAAGGATTAGATTGGAAATTTATCCTAATATGGGGAGGGTTGGGCACATGAACAATCCATCATCCATTATGAGTTTACCATATCCATTTAGTTCTCCATCTCCTGTATGGAAAATGCCAACTCCCATTCACGAGGGAGTTCAATTAACCAATGTTGCAAGGAACCTTTCCCTGTATTCTCCCCAAATCACTCCATCAAGGCATATTTCTCTAACCCCACAGCTTGGAAAGTATGCAATGGGAAAAACAACTTATTGGACTTCTTGTAGTCCATCTTTACCCTGGGTAACTCCTCGAGCAAAATCTGAGTCTGAATTGTCATTTTCTCCCTTTGTTGTGTCCAAACCTATTCATGAAACCCTTAATGATAGGATTTCAGTACCACTTTTTGTGCCTCATAAAATGACTGCAACTCAGGATCCTTCTATTTCGTCTACTATGGTTGGAACTACTATTCCTTTTGTTGTTACTAATGATAAGAAGGAAGCCCAAAAAGGTGGCATGGGAATTGATAGACAGTTGAGTGTTGAGAAGAGACCTAGAAAGAGGAGGAAGAGTCATGTATTATAGGATATTGATGAAACTAGCATGTTGACTCCTCCAAGGTTGACAATTCCTACCTCCAGTGGCTCTATACCTTTGCCTACATCTTAGGTGGTATTATCTCAGGGTTCATTGGTTGTTTCCCAGAATAGTCATGACAGTGGAAAATAAAATTCTTCCCTAACCCCAAGTTCAAGTATTCCATTTGGACCTTCTCGTTCTTATTATTAGACAATACCAAGAGTAGAGGGAGGGCACATAGTCATTTTTTCTAAGCAAACAACAAGTTGTATAGATCAGTCTAGATTGTATTCTAAAGAGGCTGCTTCTTTAGTAGCAACCGCAGTCAAGCACAATCAGTTCATTTGGTGCCAGTTAGTTGTTCAAGAAGACTCTGGAGTGAGTTCTGACTGTGAAGTAAAGCTTGTATCTGCTGCTGCTGTAGCATCTATAGCTGCTTCAGTTGGAAAAGAGGTAGTAGCAGTAGTAAAGGTTGCACATGAAGCTGGTTTTCAAGCAAAACGCATGGCCGCAGAGGCATTGAATAGTGCTAACGCATTGCATGGTATTCAGTCTAGTGCAGCTGAAGGTGGTAATGAAGGGCATCAAAGGGAATCAAACCATAAGCTTTCCTCAATGACAAAAGAGAGACAAATCGATGCTACTCCTTGCTTGCTAATGCCAAATGGTGGTTGTTCCATAGACATCAATTCTGAAGCTAGTTCAACTACTACAAAATGGGCACAAAATTTGGATGCAATTGAAAGAGCTGCTGGAATAGCCTCTGAAGCAGTATCACAAGCAGGTGCTGCTATAGTCATGGGTGATCCCATTCTATTATTATTGAATACTCTTTTAAAATTTAGTCTAGATGGCTATTGGAAGCTTGGGATTCATGGAGCAAGAGTGCTTGAAAGACAGGATAGTCTCCAGGCTGGAGTTCAATTGAGTAAAAAAGATGGCATTGAAAATTCTGAAAAGTCTTTGGGAATGCAAAAGGAAAAGGAGAACAAAGAGGCGTTAAGAAAGGAAACACTGAGAAAAGTTCATGAGAGTGTAAAAGGAAGTAAAAAGGATTCTTATAAATGCTTGTTGGATGATTTTCAACATGATACCCTTCCCATTGGAGAGGATTGTGAAGCTCAAAAAGATAATTGTTTTCCTGATTCAATTCATATTGGCATGTCTGTTGTCGATCTACAGGCTGGTACAACAAAGAAGATTGTGAGATGTGAAGATGAAACTGCTACCCATGTGCAAGAATATTCATTGGGTCTAAAATCTTATCATATAAGGGGTGGATCCCTTGTAGAGGTGGGCCACTTAGTTTAGGTTTTTCTTATCTGTTCTTTGCCTGTATTTAACGTTCATCTTTTGTCATGGGATCATGTTCTATGATTAGCCTTTTCTGCTTTGTCGTATTTAAAGCACGTGTAGTTTTAGTATAGCAACAAATAAATAATTGGTATTAATGCCACATTGCCTACTTTCTGCCTTTTTAGTAACCTTAGAACTAATTCATGCTGTTGAAGCATAATTAAGTTCAAGCAGTTCATATTTTCGGTTCTAATATACTTCACTAAGATATTTTTATACGTTGCTTCCTATAAACTTGTCATGTTTAGGTTGTTTCGGATGAGGAGGCTCTTCACGGGGTCTGGTTTTCAATTTAGTTTTACCATGACATTCTGTTATATAATTGATTTTTGTTGTTTCGTTGAACTTGTGAAAGCAGCATGTAATTTAATATAGAAAATAATTCTTTGGTAGTAATGTTTCATGGCTGCATTTTCCCTTTCATGAACTTTGGGACTGGGGCATAATGGAATATAATTCGTTTATATTCGGTTCTATTTCACAGTTTCAAACTTTCAGAAACTAAATATATAGTTTCTAATGAGCACTTGCAAGTTCAGAAAACTAGTAAAATAGAATTTAGATATCATGTAAAAAAGCAAACAACATCTGCAAGGACCACCAACTTTGGATTAACAAAAAACATTGCTTTCCATGAAACCTCAAGTACATTTTATCCATGATGGAAATTCCCTAAACACTTTGAAGAGTATTATAAACATACCAATATATTAATCTAATACAGAATCCAGACCTTCACCCACTATGAAATTCCCAATCATAAATAACTCAATCTCTTACCTTGATGTGCTTATTGGAAATTCTACACTAATAGTGGAAATTATAAAGTAATTAAAAACAAAGAATCAAAATATAGCTTATTGGCCAACTCTTGTGAACACCATTAGTTTGTGGACAGCCTTAGTGTTCCTTTAGCCTAGCTTCAAGCTCATTCCCATCAACTACACAAGGACCATTCCCTGCAGATAAATTACTAATTAATTAATGTTGAAGCTAGAGAATAATCAAATAGGGCATGCAACAAGAAAGAATGGTATGATTAAATATAAAAATACACATCCATCCACAATATCTATATTGACCAAAGAAACACCTTATTCTACTGGCCTGCAAGTAACAAATACAATTTTCTTGGGTCCCTATTATGAAAGCTTGAGATGAAAAAAAGAACCATACATTCCTAACCACTGGAGACAATTATACAAACCATTTTTATGAATGTCTACACTGAATGGATTACAATAAGAGAAAAGCAAACATAACCCTCGAAAAAACTGAAGACTCTTTACATAAATAAAGATACGGAGAAAATTCTGGTTTAACTATGTAATTGGTTAAAATAACTAAAGTAATATAGCTCATGGAGATCCACATGACTACACATTACACTCTAGTTTGTATCCTGTTTTTGGCCAATTACTAGTCCTAGAATGCTGGTTATCAAGATTTTACCCCCACATGGTTTCAGCCTGGAATCTAGGTAGTGCTTACTACAAGAACATGGATAATCAAGGCCTTAACTACCTGGTCAGACTATTGTAAAGTTAGTAAGTTCCAAGTATGAAGAGGAAATTTAACCAGAGACATAATCCATTATTATCAGCTATCTTATGAAGTGCCAAGAATTAAGAGGAAACTGAACAAGAGATATAAATCCGTTATTATCAGCTATCTTATGAACAACTAAAAATGGAATCACCTTGTGAGCTTAGCCAATAATTTCCCCTCCTGAATGTTTAAGAGGTTAGCATTACATGAAGATAAAAAGGATGGCAAGGCAAGCATTGGAGAGATTCAAATGAACCTTACTTGAAATTTCTATCCACGTGAATCAATGGAAATAGAAAAGCATATTGGCAATCAAATATTTATCATTTGATGAAAGATACCCCACAAACTAACCCATCAGGTATTAGTTGTAAAGGTAATTAGAACTAGTTCATGATTGATAACCTATTTTGTTACATAGAATTGATTCAATTTATAACTTCCATCATAGTTGTTCTCTGTTTGAATCTTATATTTTAAATATGCACTTTAATTAAGTTTTTTTCATTTACCAAAATAATTGCAGTTTTCTTTTTCAACTGAATATACTTATTTCAAATGTTAACAAGATAATACTACCTATAAAAAATCCCATGGGATGATAATCATTCAAAGATCTAAGTTAATAAAAAAATCCTTTTACCTTTCAGTATAAATATGATTCATGAGTCCTAACTAAAGAATTAAAATACAATTATGGGAAATTGACCTCAACTTGACATCTGCTAGATTTGCAAAATTGAGTACCTCTTAACTTAATACATTTAAATGCAAAATTGATAAGATGGTCAAAAATAGAGAAGGATGGAAACATTGGGGAAAATGGCTGAGTTACTTATAGATGCATTTGGGTAAATTCATTGAAGTTTGGATACTAAACAACAATATTCCAATCACAGTAATTCATTATGTACCTGAAGTGTGTAATAGTGACTTTTGCTCTCCAATACTCTTTGTAGTTAAACTTGGAATGCCAATATATTCTAATTGGGCACATGTGAGATGTGCATTGTATGAGAGGAGATGCATTTTATTATTCGGTGTTTATATAGCCAGAGTCTTCACTATTCATATGTGGGGAATCTCTCCTACAATGAATTTAAAATGCATGACCTCTGTGTATCGTGTCAATCAATTCAATTCAAGCAAACAAAATTAAGAATAGTGCCAAAGTAAGTTTGATAAGGTTGATACACTTGATACAAGTGTTTGGAAGATATATATCATTAGGGAAGCCACAAGAACATGCAGGGCAAGAGACAATCATGTCATAATAGAAAGATGAGAAAAAGACAACTTGGAGCTCTCTGAGCCATAAATTGTGAATATGTACAGATCATATTCCAGGTCACTGCCACAAAATGCAATTCACCAGATTAAACTCATTTCATAGTAAATCTATTTTCAAACTGATTATTGTTAGTGGGTCACTATTGAGCTTTTGCTCAAATCTGTCTACTACACATTGGGTAGGATCTGTCTTTTTATCAAGGCATGTAGAGATAAATTACTTGGATTTTACTGTTTACTGCCATTTTCCAAAATAGAACAAATAAGGAGGTGCCAAACAATACAAGTTTCTACTTCTACCAAGGAAAAGCTGCTACACTCATTTTTGAAACTCATTTTGAAATTGTTTGATGAATGGAGATATTTATAGTACCTCCATGGTTTCTTGTAGATTTTTCTTCAGATTGTGTATAGAGGGGAGCATGTGTTATTCTCCATCGCCTTTTCGAGCCACAATATTGTTATTTACAAGGCCTTAAATGCATAATAATTATGTATAGCGAATACTTAACATAGGCAAGATAGATTACCCCATGCTTCCCATAACCATGCTTAAATGGTCAATGAATGAACTAGCATAACATGTTATCCCTAGCCCTTAATTGTCTTCCTATCCCTTTACTGATTGTTTAGTGTCTTATTGCTCTTGATGCCGTCTTGATGCATTAATAGAGAAGGCGCTAGCTCCAAGAGATCCAAGCAATAAGAATGACGAACCAATTTATTCAACATGCAATTCTCTACACACCATCAAAATATAATATGGATTTGGAAAGTAAATCAACAATATAAATGGTGTTTGAATCCAAAATGCTAGGGGACATTTCCAAAGAATTGGTTGGACTCAACATCAGATTTAAGATCATATTTTAGAGTCGAAGGACTCCAAGGGACCGAAGAGAATAATTGACAGTACATTTATCTAATTTTATTAAGGTTGAGGAACAACCAAAGTAACAAGGCCTAGTGGTGTGCAAGGAACTATCCCAAATGATCAGCCCAATAAAGTGAAATAATAGAACATCAGGTGAGGCTGATGGAAAATAATAGCTGGGTCATTATATGAAAGCACTTAAAGAAACAGAAGCCACTGCTTGGCATGGAAAACCAAAGGATCGGCGAGCTAGCATGAGGAATAATGGAACTTCACCCGAGTCACTAAACTTCCATTATAACCTTTGGGGATTGTTGAAACTATTTTTCTAAAATGCAAACAGAACGAAACAAACACAAGTTGTGAAATTGAACCCAGCTCCTAGTTTACCAAAAAAGTTTACCAATTTTAAACCATGGATACCCACTACACCATAATGATAATAGCATATGGAAAACACTTATAAAATTGAGAGACTTTCATTGGAGTAGTCGTATTGACTGCGCAGGAAAATTTATGGAACCATACAACTTCATGATGGACAACACTGGTCAAATTTGAAGAATTCCATTAGAGTAATCAGATTGACTGTGCAGATGAATTTATGGACAATTACTCCATGTTGCTTCACATATTTTTAGTGCACATACAGAGATATATGGGCATCCATCCAGGTATGTACATGAAGAAAACCCAGTAAAAATTGGACAAAGAATTCAAGATATTAGTTAACACCATTGAATGAGTGAATGTAACTAAAAGAAATGTCCCTGCTGAGAAAATACTTATTTCTCTCAAAATTGATCAAAATTTGTGGAGGCCATTTTAAAAAGGCTCGGGGAAATTCAAATAATTACTTAATTTCGAAATACTTTTCCAGGATCCAATGACAATAATTATACCAAACAAGAAAGCATAATAGTCATTTAGAAGAGAAATTTCCGATCACTAGTTAGAAATCATCAAAAGAAGCAGAAGCAACTGTTTTTTTCAAGGAAACCATAGTGCAGGGTAGGTGGTACAATGAATAATGGAACTTTGGCCCTATCCATATCCTTAACTGGCAAGGAAAGGAAAGCAATACGGTACACTAGTTACAAATACATGCTAATCTTCAGCTGTGGGTATGTATGTTTTTCTAAATTGTATGAAACTGAAGAATATATGTATTTTTTTTTCAAACTACAAAATGGATTGAATCAGTGATAGCTACTCACAAATAGTTTATTGAAAGGCTTGATTTAGGTGTATTGAAGAGCAAATACTGGCCTACCAAAATATTGTTCTAACCCAAAATCTCACCCCACCATTCCCACACCCACAATAGAATAAGGAAAAAATAATCATCACAACCACAAAAGAATTTTATTCACAGAAAATTTACAAAATCTTTCAGTCGAAACAAGATAAATTTATTGACCTCGTAATATTTCATTCAAAAAAACATCTATTAGATAAACTCAAATTTATAATAATCAAACCAGGAACAGAGTGTATATCGACCATTTTGAACTGCTCTGTAAATGAAGGCGAAATCTGGCTAATTACCATCCTACCATGACAGCAAAAAAATTCTCTTATTGATTTAACTCACTGGCATCGACCTGCAGGGGTTAGTAAAACAACATTTTCAAGGTTGTGAACAAAATAAAAGACAAAAAACTGCCATGCCTGAAGGCATTCCACGCTACTATAAGCTAAAACACTGAAACAAGGGCTAAAATAAATGTTGAAATGAGGCAACGATCATCATCAACAGATTGTGGAAAATGAAGAAACGACTCCAGTGTTCGAGGAAGAGGATAAACTAGAAGCCCATAGTGGCCAATATTTTCACTGAAACATTAAGACCAGGCACATGCAGAGGGTATTCGACATAGAAAACGCTAACAGAACTGGCATGTAGAAAATTCCCTTGGGTTATAGTTATCTGATATAATGGAAACCACTAGTGGAAAATTAGAGATTAGTGACCAGGAGACCAAAATATTTGGTCACCACAGTTTTTTTCAAGGGATAAATGACCAAAATTGATAAATTTAAGTGAGCTAACTAAAAAAGACCAAGATAAATGACCATTATTGGTCACGAGATAAAAGACAACTAAAAATGACCAAATTTGGTCACGGGGTATCTAGACTAAAAATGACCACATACCAATTGGTCATTTATTTGGTCATTTTTAGTTGGCACTCCAGCAATGAAAAAAATTGCAAATTTGACAATGAATTTGTAGATTTTATGAAATTCTAACACTGTAGATGGATTCAAAGAATGGGAGCCTTTGAATCCATCTGCAGTGTTAGAATTTAGTAAATTATAACATATATATAATATATATTTACACGTCCCTATATTAACAAAAATGAATTAATGCAACCGAGCTATATATTAATTTGGACATGACCTTCACATATAAAAAACCCACTAAAGCCACTAAACCTTGGCATATAATGTTAATTATAAGGCTAATTTGCATTGCCTTGGCATATAATTATAGTTTTTATAGGCTAATTTGGACACGACCTTGGCACCTTGGCTAATTATTAAATCAGTAGGATATTCCACATCAGTTGAAACCAGTGACACGTTCAAGAATCTCGTCGCACTAAACTGACATACGACATAATCTCCTTCCTTCATCATCTTCTTCTTCCTCCATTGGATTCTCTCTCTACATCCCTTTCCAATAGAGTAGTCTCTGTTCACTAGTGCAAAATGACAAATTTGTGACTACACGGCCAAAAACGTTAGTCATGTAATTTTAAGCTAATTAAAACTACCAAATTTGAGCAATTTTAAGTGATTTGGCTATAAATGATCAATCTAAACTATTAATACAACTAAATAATGACTATGCTAATATAAATTAGTTGTAGTTCTTACTTATATGTAATTGAGTTTTGGTAGTGTAGTCATTTTAATGTGCTTTATCATCTTGATCATGATTAGGATTTTTCATGTTGAATTCATTTTTTTAGTATCCATTGACATTGTATTGGTTATATATGATTTGGAATGCCACACCCAATCACATGTACAATATAATTATTTTATATCATGAATTCATACTTGATCCTAAACCACTTTTTACCAACTAGCTTAATCTCAGTCATGGCTGGAAACATATAATATATAATAGTGTTTCTCAATTAATGTTTATATATTAATTTTGATCCAAATTCAAATAACTTCACTAAATCTTATTGCAATATTAAGTTGTTGAGCACATTGTCCAAGAGGAGGTATAGAATTTACATCATGGCATGTTATAAGAGCTTGTAATCATGTGGTTGTAGAGGAGGCTCCTAATAAGCTTCATAATATTTGTCTTATATTATTTGATGCTTTTTTTATATATGGTTTCCTCAACCAAGGTGTTCAAGTTAGTTGAAATTCTTTCTAAACTATGGTATTCATAACAATCCCCTTGTCAACATTATTTAAAGATCAATCCACATAATCAATTAAACATATGAACATGTATATCTTGATAATTCGACATTTGTGAATAATATTATATAAAAAATCTGTGTAACATAAGTTATATATTATTATATACCATATAAATACGATATATCAGAGTGGAATTGACGCAAATTTGTTTGTCAGAAATGCTCTATTAGACACATATGCCAAATGCCAGAGTCTAGAGGATGCCCTGCATGTTTTTTAGACAATGTCTGTAAGAGATGTGGTTTCATGGAATGCAATGATCTCAGGTTGTGCCCATAAAGGATATTGTGATGAGGACTGGAAATGTTTTAGTGAGATGCAATTAGTTGGATTAAAACCCAACTTGACAACATGGAATTTGATGATTGCACGGTTTTCTCAAAATGGGCTCCATTAAATGTCCTTGAAACTCTTGTATCAAATGCAATTGGTGGGCATGACCACCGATGTAGCTACACTCATGAGCATTCTCTCAGCTTGTGCTCATAGAGGATTTCTGTAGCAGGGAAAAGGTATACATGCTTATTTATTCAGAAGAGGATTTGAAATAGATGTGATTGTAGAGCGTTCCCTTTTAGACATGTATACCAAGTGTGGGAATATACACAATGCAAGATGGGTTTTTGAAAAAATGTCCCAATATGGTTTGGTGTCGTGGAATTCAATGATTGTAGGGTATGCTCATATACATGCTTGGTAATGAAGCTATACAACTTCTTGTCCAAATGTAACAAGAAAACATGAAGCCTGACTTTTCCACTATTGTGAGTGTCCTTCCTGTGTGTGCACACTTTGCAGCTCTACAAAATGGCAAGGAGATCCATAATTACACTATAATAAATGGATTTGACTTGAACAAATTCATAGAAAATGCATTGGTTGACATGTATGCCAAATGTGGGAGTTTAGATAATGCATGCAGAGTATTTGACAACATTCTTGCCAAAGATGTTGTATCATGGAACACAATGATTGGAGGATATGGAATGCATGGAAATGGTGAAATTTCTCTTACAATTTTTCATTATTTGTAGCAAGCTTATATAAAACCAAATCATATCATCTTCATTGTTGTTCTGTCTGCATGCAGCCATGCAGGATTGGTTGGTGAAGGATTACGGTGTTTTGAATCAATGATTCAAGATCATGCTATCACACCCACAATAGAGCATTATGCTTGCATGGTCGATATTATTGGATGTGCAGGACACTTGGAATAAGCTTATGATTTTTTCAACTTGATGCCATTCAAGCGTACACCTGGCATGTGGGGTACTTAGCTTAGTTCATGCAAATTTCATTCCAATTTGCAGCTAGAAGAATGTGTGGTTGATATCCTTTTTGAGTTGGAGCCGAAAAATGATTCATATTATGTACTACTGTCAATCATATATGCTGAATCTAGGAGGTGGGACAATGTAGCAAGCATGAGAGCCAAGACGAAAGAATATGGGGTCATGAAGAAACCAGGATGTAGTTGGATTGAGGTTAGAAACAAATTTTATTCATTTGTTACAGGAGATGGATCTCACCTACAATCAAAGGAAATCAATGGCATGTTAGATAGCTTCATCATGGACATAAAGAAGGTAGAGTATGTAGAATTTTTGCTGCATGATGTATAAGCACATTTAAAGGAACAGATCCCGTGCGGTTGAAACTAGAATCTAGCTATTGCTTTTCACATTGTCAGTGGCTATCCTGAGACCTCTTCTTGGATTATCGTGGAGACTATTGTTGAGGCTAATGCTTTACTGGATAGCTTGACTCGGCAGATAAAGGAGGAAGGATATGTTTATGACACAAGCTTTCTGCTGCATGGTTTATAGGCACATTCAAAGGAGAAGATCCTTTACAGTCGAAACAAAAAGCTAGCTATTGGTTTCCAAATTATCAATAGATATTCTAGGACTCGAATTATTGTTGGGAATTACTGATACAAATTTTCCTCAGAATTTGCTTCGAGAAACACGCTGCAAAGTGGGAATTTGCTGCACCACATAACATGTTCAGGCTATTTCAATGCCTGAAATTGTTTTAGATTCTGGGGAAGCCATCTCAGAAAGGAGATTCTAGTTGGGTTGGTCGCTTAGAAAGAGTTAACTTATGAAAAAAATAGCCAGTTGTTGGAAAAGTAATCCATGAACCCTTACCTCAATAATTTGAAGATATTTTGTGGATGAATAGGGTTGAAATGTGAATTATACAGGAGATCCAGAGGAATGTTGGAGAGCTGGTTAATCCCACTATGTGTTTAATAGGTTATATGATAGTGGCTTATAAATTGAAACATGTTAGCAATCTGTTAACATCATATATCTTTTTTCTAGTCTTGTATCCAGTGTTTTTTGGTCATGTAAATATATTATATTTATGTTCACTCATGACTGAGTTTCCAGTGTTAGTGATGTAAACAGTTCATTATTTTAAAGATTATTTTTAAATTTTTTTTCTTGTTACTGATGGGCAAAGGAAAAATGTGCAGGAACTCCTCCCAAGAATGTAGAAGCTCAATGCTTTTATTCAGGATTCAAGTTTGACAAGGGAAGATTAGGGAGTGACAACAATTTCTGGAAGGCAGGTCACAACAGGCCCTGATCCTTAGCATCACAATGGAACCCCAGTCGAGCTTGCATTTTCTAAGCTTCCTTGAGCAGACTAGCCTGCCATTACCAATGAACACTAAATGTTTGTAAAATCTACCTCCTAAAGAATATATTCCAAATCCATAAGCTGATCAAGAGGTACGAAAGATTAAATATTTGACAAAAATGATTGTAAAGTGTGTAACTTTCATGGTTGATGGCTTCAGTTTTGGGGGATTGAAATAAGTTTTTTTGTTTGGAGGTGAGAGGCCATGAACGGAACTTAGTACAAACATATGTTGTAACTTAATATGTTCTTTTTTTTCACTTGAAAAAGAATTTCTCTCTTGCTATTCATATTGAATCAAATATCATTACAAAACAGTACCAATACATCTCTGAGACAGAGATGGTCACAGTTATCAGTCCTTAATTGTGAGTATAAAAGTAAAAAGTAATATCCATTTCATAAAAAACATCCAAACCCAACAAATATGTTCAAACATATAGGCTCAAAAGCACATCAAAACGATAAAAAAGATAATATCAGTCACAGTAAATAAGGCTGAATTAGAAGAAATCAACATTTCCTTCATAGGATAGGTCACCATCTAGGAATTCCTAGAAATGAAGACAACATTCCGCAAATTAAAGTGCTCTTTTAGAAAGAGAGGCAGCCTCCAAATTAAACTCCCAATGGATGTGATTTAACCTGGTTTCTTCATTACACCATATTCTTTCATCTTGGTTCTCATGCTTCCTACATTCTCCCACCTCCTAGCTTCAACATATATGTTTGACAATAGTACATAATATGCATCATTTTCAAGCTCCAACTCAAAAAGGATATCAGCCAAATGTTTTGCTAGCTGCAAATTGGAACGAGATTTGCATGAACTAAGAAAAGTACCCCACACGCCAGGAGTAGGTTTGAATGGCATTGAGTTGACAAACTCATAAGATTCATCCAAGTGTCCTACACGTCCAAGAAGATTGACCATGCAAGCATAATGCTATATTGTGGGTGTGATAGCATTATCTTGACTCATTCATTCAAAACACTGTAAGCCTTCACCAACCAGACATGCATGGTTGCATGCACACAGAACAACAATGAAGGTGATATGATTTTGTTTTATATAAGCGTGTTGCATATCATGAAAAATTGTAAGAGAAATTTCACCATTTCGATGCATTCCATATTCTGCAATCATTGTGTTCCATGATACTATATCTTTGGCAGGCATGCTGTCAAATACTCTGCGTGCATTATCTAAACTCCCAAATTTGGAATACATGTCAATCAGTGAATTTTCTATGAAGTCATTCAAGTCAAATCCATTTCTTATTTTGTAATTATGGATCTCCTTTCCCATTTGTAGCACTACAAAGTGTGCACATGCAGGAAGGACACTCACAATAGTGGACAAGTCAGGCTTCATGTTTGCTTCTTACATTTGGAAAAGAAGTTGCATAGCCTAATTACCAAGCTTGTATATGAGCATACCCTGCAATCATTGAATTCCATGACACCAAATCATTTTGGGACATTTTGTCAAACACCCATCTTGCACTGTGTATATCCCACACTTGGCATACATGTCCAAAAGGGCATTCTCTACAATCACATCTATTTCAAATCCTCTTCGGAATATATAAGCATGTATACCTTTTCCCTGTTGTAGAGCTCCTCTATGAGAACAAGATGAAAGAATGCTTGTGAGTGTAGCTACATCGGGGGTCATGCCCACCAATTGCATTTGATGCAAGAGTTTTAAGGACATTTCTTGGAGCCCATTGAATTGGTGGAATCAAATATTAGGTTGATTGATGTAGAACAAAATATTTCAATAGCGATCAACATGTTGATTACTACGAGGAAGCTTGAAAGTAATTTATATTAAATTGAATGTGTGTAGAATGTTTTTTAATGCAATTAGTGTGTTGCATCCAAATTAATACAAACAGTGTGTAGCATCCTAAGGACCTTATTGAACTAAACTATAATGGCCAGTGTCCTGCAGTTTCCATTCTACAATGATATTTCTTCCTCTCTGAAATTTCATGTTGGTGACTGGGAATATTTAAAATGCTCTCGATTCATGCTCTAGGAAATATATTTTGGAATCCTGTATTTTGGCATCTGGAAATATATTTTCTTCTGTAAATTTTCCAACATGGTTAAATTGTTGAAATGTTTGTGATTTTTGCTTCCAGAACTCACATGTACACTTAATTGGCCTGGTGTTCATTGTTGTATGGAGAAAAACTTGCAATTTTTGCAGAAATGATCCTTCTACTAGTACAGTTTTGTGCAAGTTGAAGTATACACTGGTAATATATATTTGTTATATCTCTGATACTGTTGGTTTCCTTAGTTTAGTTGGTGTTATAAAAATTAATAATTCTCTCTAAATCATTTTTTGTATTGCACCTAAGAGAATTCATGTATGTTTGGATTAGACATAATTGCTTTTTGGGTCCTTCATTGGGATGACCATAAATAGTAATACTTGTACATTCCAGACTTTTAGCCTAAATTGCTTTATTCCCTTATATCCAATAATTTTGCTTTCCTTGTGAGTGTTTGGTACTGTAATCTACCTTTCTGCCCACTCTGGTCACTCTTGTTGAGTGGTCATGCAATTTGACAAGATTCAAAATGTTACTAATTTATTAATATTTTTGCAGGTGCCTTCAACCTCACTTGTAACGAGGGAGCTAAGAGAGACCTTGCTACAAAGCCTCACAATTGTCTTTGGAGGAGATGCTCTTGGAGATAATCTCTTTGGAGAAGTGGCATATCCCAAACATCACAAGCAATCAAAAGTTGCTAATATATATAGGATTTCTGCAAAAACCAAGGTTTATAAAACTTACTGTCAAATTATAAAAGAAATTATCCATTATTTCTCTTCTTATTGACATAAAATTTGATCTTTAAGATGAAATTTTAAGATTTTAAGACTTTTATATCAAGGTCTCTGACCTAACAATTTGATCTAAAAGCAATTTTGGTTGTGTAAAAACAATAAAGCATGTCATTCTCCCACTTTGTTTAAATGCAGGCAGCTGCACATGGATTGCCTATGGTTGCCACAGAATGGAGGACATGTAGACATTAAACAGGTATATTGAAAATTCTACCTTCAAAACTAAAAGTCTGATTGGATCTAACGTCATCAATCGCTCTTTGATTTTTTCTTACAAATTGGTTCATTCTTGTGTAGACATTGAAGAATGGTTTGCTGGTAGATCCACATAATGACAAGGAAATTGCAACTGCTTTGTACAGACTAGTAGCTGATAAGCAGCTTTGGGCTGAATGCAGGAAAAATGGTTTGAAGAACATTCATCTCTATTCTTGGCCACAACATTGTAAAATATATTTTTCAAGGATTTACCAATGCACAATTAGACACCCACAATAGCAGAGTGAAAATGACTTCAATGAAAATATGGATTCTGAATCAGAAACCGGTTCATTCAAGGATGACCCAGATACATCCCTTAGACTCTCATTATATGCATATAAACCTTCTTGCTCAAATTCACTTAATAACACTATTGAACTTGATAAGCTTCTTCAAAATGAAGATAATTAGGAGGGTGTTTCTGATCACATTAGGATGATCATACAGAAGACTAAGAACAATTAATCTAAACTGTGAGAAGCAAATGATACAGGAAAAAAAAAATATCGATCAAAATAATAGCTTTAATTCTATGGGGAAACTACCTCTCAAGAGAAGAAAGCGTCTATTTGATATTGCAATGGATTACTATGATGCTAGTGGAGACCCCTTGTTAGTAAACTAGATATTATTATCCAAGATATTATGAATGTAGTTCGCTCTGCTGGAAACTTCCCATCTCCTGGATTCATCTTATCAACTGCATTGACAGTTTCGAAAACAATTTCCGTGCTTCAGTCTATTGGAGTAAAATTGTCTACAATTGATGCTCTAATTTGCAGCAGTGGGAGCCATCTTCTATATACAACTGGCGATAGTCTAGATTCACCCATATAACCAGATCCATATTATGATTCTCATATCAATTATCGCTGGGTGCAAAGGGGCTAAGAAAAAAACATGAGAAAACTGAGAGGTCCACATAATTCTCTATTCCTAATGGAGGATGACGAAGCATCTAACCCCCATTGCTTAGCCAATACAGTCAATAATATATCCACTGTAAGCTTCAGTTATAGATGTCATTTTTAGTAACTGGTATATGTTCTTTGTCACTACAGGAGTGGTATTCAGCCTCCTGAAAATCTAGAAAAATATTATTTGTTGATTAAGGCACTTATTTACTAGCTCCAATTGCATGACATTAAAATGGCATTGCTAACAATTTTTTAGAAAGGAGTACAATAGCTAACTTTATTTATTCTAAGGACTATCATTGAACATTTATTAGTCCTATCATCTTTTTAATATTTTACTTGGGTACTGTTTTGCCAGGCACCCAAAGCACATGAACTGAGACAGAAATTGAGAATGAGAGGTTTAAGATGCCATGTTCTTTACTTTCAAAATTGTTCCCAGCTGTGTGTGTTTCCTCTTCATGCTTCAAGATCTCAAGCTTTAAGGTGATAAAATTCTAGATAGTTATTTGCCTCTGAATTTAATTAGATGGATTTAATCTTTGGCGAGTGCATGTTAAGCACTTCTAGCCATATTTTAAAGATTTTACTTGGGTACTATTTTGCGAGGCACCCAAAGCACATGAGCTAAGACAACAATTGAGAATGAGAGGTTTAAGATTCCATGTGCTTTACTCTCAAAATTGTTCTCGACTATGTGTGCTACCTCTTCATGCTTAAAGCTCTCAAGCTTTAAGGTGATAAAATTCTAGATAGTTCTTTCCCTCTAAATTTAATTTGATAGATTTGGCCTTTCGCAAGTGCATGCTAAGCACTTCTGGCTCAAATGGATCCCATGCAATAAATTCTTGTTGAGCGAGATCTGTATTACTAAAAGATAGATTTGGTGATTTGCAGGTACCTGTATGTTCAGTGGGGCTTGGATATAGCCAATATGTATGTGTTTCTGGGGAAAAAGGAGATATGATCTATGAAGAGATGATTAGAGGAATGCATAAGACACTGATATTAAGAGGGATCGTCTATGGTGGAAGTGAAAAGATGGGGAGGAGTCCTTCCAGCTATGGAAGAGAAGACATTTTCCCTTCACAAAGTCCAAAATAGTGACAGTTACTGTAAGTGATGATAAAGAAGAATTCAACAGCCAAGAGATGATTACAGATTTGAAATTTTTTTCTTGAGATAAAAAATTCTGCATCCCATTGTATGTAACTAGACGCATTTTTACTAAAATAAAGGTTCCTAGGAAATTTTAGGGAGATGAAAACTACTAGTAATGTTTTACAATATTTGTAAAAACCCAACAGGTTGTTAAGTATTGAACTTTTACGGAAGCCATCATATCCATGAAAGAGCTACTAGGTAATACAATGGATTTGGACTTCCTTCAGAGGTATTAGACGTGTTTTTGTATTTGTTATAATAAGCGCATATATAACTGTTTGTTGGAATTGTTTCTTTTTGCCATGTTAAATCTTGTGAAATTACTATGTAAATTTTTCAGTTATTTGTTTTTTATTTTTACTGAGCAACACAATTTATTGCTTAACATGTGTTGTTTGCAGGTAACCTTACTCGCAAGCTTTGTAAAAACATGAAGAGGGATGCTGCGACAATGTGGATACATAAGCACGTGCCCAGATACAAATCTCAGTAAGCTCAGAAGAAAAGGTATTAGAAGTGTTTTTGTATGTTATAATAAGCACATATATAACTTTTTGTTGGAATTGTTTCTTTTTGCCATGTTAAATCTTGTGAAATTACTATGTACATTTTTCAGTTATTGGTTTTTTGTTTTTACTGAGCAACACAATTTATTGCTTAACATGTGTTGTTTGTAGGTAACCTTACTTGCAAGCTTTGTAAAAACATGAAGAGGGAGGCTGTTGCAATGTGGATATAGAAGCACGTGTGCAGATATAAAGCTTAGAAGCACGTGCGTAGATAGAAAGCTCAAAAAGTGGGCCATTGAGTATGAAGATTCTGTTGCTAATGCTTTTCCATTGAGTATGAAGAGCCTGTTGCTGAGGGTTTCAAGCTGCTAAGTATGGTTTTGAAGCTGTCGTGGGATACAAGTATGGCTTAGCAACAAAGTACAAGTGGGATGGTTTTGCCAATGTAATATTTTGAAAAGTCATTGGTGTACTAGATGATTTTCATGTAAAGTTATATGGAGATAGTTTTTGAGAAAACTCATTTATTGTAATACTTGACATTTCATATAATATAATTTGTGCTATTTAAAACTTATATGGTTGCACTTTATATTTTCATAATTCAAATATGTATTAGATGATGATAAATAATGTATGATTCTCTTTTTAATTTAAACATAATACCATATTAAAAATTTATATTGATTAATAATGGACACCATTAAAACTACTAAAATATAATAACCACACATAAAACCACTAAAAATGACTAAATTAGTGACCAATAAATGAGATTAATGACCAAAATTCATATATAAAATAACAAAAAATTGAGAGACATGTGACCAAACAATGAGATATAAATGACGAAAAAAACAACCAAAATTCGCATATCAATGACCAAAAAGCAGTTTTGGTGGCTAATTTGCGGTCTTTTAATATGTGACCAAATTTGGTCATATTCTAGTTTGCCATGTGGTCATTAATTTGGTCATAAACTTGGTCATATATTTGGTCCTCGATTCAAATATGACCAAATTAATGACCAAATATATGAACAAATTAATGACCAACTGACAAGTTATAAATGACCAAAATAAAAATGACCAATTTTGGTCGCATAATAAAAGACCGTAAATTAGCCACCAGCGATCGCCAAACCAAAAGTGGTCATTGATATGCGGATTTTGGTCATTTTTTTTGTCACTAATCTCTCATTTTCCACTAGCGAACCTACAGGGTATCGTTCAATATACATAGGTTGCAGGCATAATCCATAAGAGGGATAATGCAAAAGAAACAACATGGAAAAACATTGGCACAGCTATGACTGCACAACACATGGGTTTTTCTCCAAAATTCACTAAAAATTTATCAATTCACAGTAAATCAAGAAACTTACTAGGGATTTTGTAAGCAAAGAAGGTGGTGTTGATGCGAGAGGTGCAAAATTCGTGGCCCGCCTCTTCAAAAGTCTCCAGGTTCTCTCTAATGTTGCTTTATCCATGGCAGCTATGGCAATTAAATAAATAAATTTTAAACTCTCAACAATGGTTAATATCTATCCAATCTCCTCAACGGGTATGACCAATATCCATATCCATAACCCACCAAACCGTCCAATGTTTGGCACCCACGGTTAGGCTATTTGACAAGAACTAGCAGGTTGAGCAGTAATCGGAATTGTCGGATGGTGGTTAAGGAAAATCGGCCATCGGCCATGAATGTCATTGCTGTAGAGGTTGGGTCGAGCTATTTGGTAAACTAGTTGGGTCGAGCTGCCCATGAAAATATATATTTTTTTTCTGTTTCTTCATATATATATATATATATATTTTATTTGGAAAATAGTTTTTTTTTCATATATATATATATATATATATATATTTTCATAAATTATGTTGATTTGTTTGGTTTGGTTTTATTTTTATTATTTCTTTATATAAGTTATATATATTTGTTTTGTTTTTGTTTTATTTTAATTATTTTATTATATATATATATATATATATATGGTTTTCTTTTATATTTTTTGTTTTATTGTGTGGACTAGGTTAAACAAACAATGAATCAGGTAAGTAGTAATCTTTGGTAGAGAGGTGGGATGTGGGACTAGGTCAATACTATGGGGTAGGTAGTAATCCTATGTGTATGGTATACTTGTTGTAATGGTTGGTCTTCTAGTAGTATGGTATACTGGGTAAAGCCAATTGGTATGCGGTAGACTACCCAGCCAATTATTACAATCTACTAGCCCATTCCTAGTTGGGTGTAATCCATGCATATCAAATCTATATTATAATTCTATTTAATTGGAGGTTTCTTTCACTCATGCCATGTAATGTACCATGCCCCAATGAGTTCCCTCAACATATGTACTCTCCGGTCTCCAGTTGTACTCCCCAATTCCTCTAGTTTAATGGTTCACTCCGAGAAATCAATCTACTAGCACCATATTGGTAAATAAACTGGCTATTCCTCATAGCATTACTTCCTTTCTATCATGAACCAACTAGATCTTGGCTGGCCTACCTTTTTAATCTACCCATCAAGGAATGTCATTTGAACGTGAAACCAAGAAACAAGGAAAAATGGGACCTATATTAACTGATTGATTATCTCCTTCTCAAAGAAAGTAATATATAAGGAAAGTTACCAGTATAAATAATATGTATAAATGCAAGTTCCCCATTTGAAATAGGCACCTGGAGATAAAACTCATGGCACCTAGGTTTGTAAGAATCACCCTCAATAAAAATATTCTAATGAATATTTCCTTGCATAAGAAGGAATCGACTGTTGTATCAACTCTAGGATCAACTATATGGAGTAGCATAATGAGAATCAGCATCAACTCTTTACACATACTCGTATTGATTAACAGCATCACCACCTAATCAAATCAACTACATGAAGTACAAACATCGAGTGTATCAACTCTTGGGATCGACAAAAACTTGTGAGCACTGTTGAAAAATGGATGTAGGTTTTCGGATATACAAGGTTTGATTTTAATCTTATTGCAATGGGCCCTTACAATACAATATGATCATAATACAAATATTTGGTATTGATTCAAAATATAAATACGACAAATTTATATGACAAAATATTTAAATACCATACTTAAAACAAAGTTCAATACTCAGGAAACTAGATCTGAATATTACATAAACATCTGACCTATGCAAGGTATATTAAACATCTAACCTGTACAAGGGAAAATCTATAGCACCTTCAGTCAGTAAATAGTCTCCTTTAGTGGTCATTATTTTACTTTGAGAGTGAGATGGTAATGTGTGGCCTTGAAATGAGTACACCCAACTCTATTTGTGTCCCTTTGCAAGAAGCTAACAACAATAAAACAATGTTGTAATGTCAATATTATTTCCTAATGGTGTGCACCCTCTTATTACCCACATTGCCTCTAGCTAGCTAGAGTACTAGTTTCACCTCTATCCGGAGTACTAGTTTCCTCTCTGTTACTAAATCAAATCATGTGATGACATATTTATTATATCAATAGTGATACAATTGTACATCGACCACACCCAATGTACATCGATATTGCTTAAAAAAAACATAGATGCTAGCAATGCAGAAATTCCCTTTGAGTTCATTTTCACTAAAGATCACCCACGAATTTTAAATATACGCTTCTAACTATGATTTTCAATATTTAATTGTATGTATCAAGTTCATGATCAAACCATTACTGCTACTTTTCTCATAAAAAAATCTCTTTGCAGATCCATCGAATATGTGGAAAATGGCCAAAACCCTTTTTCATATTCTCAACACAATAATGAATATAGTATAAATTGTTGGGTTTTACTTGGTGAACATGCTTGGATGGGAACTTTATTTATCTGCACCCGAAATATTCTGATCGAGCTCCAATTGGATATGGAATGGAATAATATGTTAGGCATGAATAACAAAATGGAACATCAAACTTCCATATCCATGTTCAACCTCCATCATCCGATCGCCTCTCTTCTCTGGTGGAATTTGTTCCCCTGCCGCCACGTCTAGGTTACATTCCATGCCTTGACCTGTCATATCGGTATGATTCACTAGCACTGCCCCTTAATGATTTCTCATTTTCGGATTGATAGTTTCCCCTTAAAGATCATGTATGTCCATAAGCATTGGGATGGATGCGCACATTGTCTCTATCCCTTCATGTTCCTACCCATGCCCATGCCTTTACCACTTCCTTTGAATAATAATAGCGAGCTTGGATAGGAAACCCTACTTCACTTTGAGGGGGCTGTGGACAAAAGATTTATTTTTTGGTAAAATATGAACAACAACAAGCTCAAGAGGATGCATGGTATCACTTCCAATTCGTGGGTGGAAGCACATTGTCATATTGATCCAAGAGTTGTTCTTATCGAACATGTTGAGCTGACCGACCAGATATTGAATGTCATCTAAACAAGTTGTCGAAAGTAAGCAAAACCTGATTTGGCTTGTGGTTTGGACCTTGACATGACTTGCAAATGGTATGGGAATAGGGCATGATGATGATCAGGCTTGGAATTTCATTTTGCCTTGGGTTGGAAATTCAGAATAATTTTTGTTTTTTTATGTTTTGGGTTTTTATTTTTCAAAACATATAAAGGTTTATTAAAAAAAAAAATTAGTGTAAAACTTTTTCATTAATAGGTTTTTATTTTTTTAAAAATATAAAGTTTTATTAAAAAAAAGGTCAGTGTAAAATTTTTTCATTAATAATTTTTTATTAAAAAATTTAAGCAATAAAAAGATTATTTTTTATTATATACTAAAAAAAATATAATAAAAATATTTACCAAATATAACACAAATCATAAATGACACCCTCTAACATTATGAAATATACACCCACCATATCCATATTACTTGCAATTAAAATTTTGGTTTAGAAACCACTTTCATTAAAGTTCAACCTCTAGAAAAAATAAGAAAATGTTAACAGCGACTTATAGAAATTGCGAAACATAAAAAATACATCATTAATTTTTTACCAGAATTAAAACATCACTTCCTCTAACATATGGCAAATTAGTATGCATTTTGGAGGTACACACTGCTTGGAAAGGTGCATTTAAAACTGAAATCCATGGTTTTGTTTTTAACTTAGATGAATAACTATGAAAATCAGCCCCAATTCTAATGTAAAAAAAGACTATAACTCAATGGTATATAAAGGTTTCGAGTATATCTAAATAAATTTTAATACCAATGAAATTAATTATACTTTAATAAATTTTAACAATACTCAATATTTAAAGCATAATATAACCATATTGATTTTTATATTTAAAGGGACTTTTATATTTAAATGGATTGTGTGGCGATGAAAGGGCTTTTTGTTGGATTTTATATTTAAAGGGATTGCTAAATGTCTCTCTATGAAAGTTGTTTTTAGAAGTCCTTATAAGATTAAGTAATAAACTTTAAAAATAATGCAGGGGACATACTCTTATGAAATGTATAGAAGTAAGAAGATTCAAATAGAAGAAACTAAGTAAAACACCTAAAACAAGTCTATTACATCATAGTCAAACATGATTGCGTATATTTTACGACCCTCTCTCTTACATCTTAGTGCAACCTTTGGTACCTTAAAACATTATTCAGCTAGCCCAATTAGGGTTAAGAAATTACTAAGGCTATATTTTGAGTACCTCTTCTCCCACGTAAGAAACAAAATCAAAGTTATGGTGGGGGAAGTAATATGAGATTAAAAAATAAATTTAATTTATCAAGCTAATAGAGGTAGAGGTTTTTAACTGTCCAATATGTTAAAAACAAATCCACAGAAAACCCCCCTATAAACAAGATCTATGTTGCTCCCATGTCTTTTAGGTATACCTCCTGTATAACTACCGTAGTCATATTCAATGGTTATATATTTGGCATTATTAAGGGATAAGATCCCAATGATGGTGTTATTCTATGTTATGTCCTTCCTTACAAAACTCATTAGAAAAGGCCATGTAGCAAGTTCTAGTTGCATATATACTCCATTCACCAGTATTGAAGGGGATTACTATAATATCTAGTACTAAGAGTGATGAACTACAATCAATATTGGTTAAAATAGAGAATTAACAGATTGAGGTTGGTGAGTTGATTGAGAGCGGTTATTTTACCCTATAATTGGAAAGTTTAGGGATCCATACGGATGCCTAGGTCTATGACGCTTATAATATGGTGCAGAATGAACAAGAGAATAATTTAAGTTAGTAGATTGAAAATGTGGGCAAAGGTTTATATGGAACATATTGTGTTTCCAATAGAGTTTTCTCCAACTACTAAAATTGGAACAACTCATTAACATGACAAACATATACACACACCTAGATACTAAGTCCAATTGAAGGATGTCATGAAGTCCATTTTACTTTGTAAAGGGAAGGACCAAATTCATGATAGCATGTCATTGAGTAGTTGGTATAAGTTACTAACAAGGATCTCAAGGAATATGTTAGCCACTCAAGATTCTCTACTTTGGACATTGTCTAGGATTTTTCCATTTATGACTGTATTGGCTTCCCCTGCTACATTAAGGTGCTCCTAATTCTTATAGATTTGGTCTCTACTACATTGTCTAGGTTCTACCATTTTGATCAGTCCACCCCTTATTAGGATTTTTTAGTGTATCTTTCTTAATTTTGGAGATGCTCTGGGAACTCTCTCATTGCTAAGATGTATCTTTCAAGCAATTGCTTTGTTGGATCTATGAATATCGAGGTGCATGGCACTAATATTACTAATAGAAGCTAAAAAATTTACAAATTTTACACTAAATTGTCAAATTTACAATTTTCCATGACACAATTAAAAATGACTAACATAAATGACTAATTCATATTCTTCTAGCTAGTCATTTTTTATGCCGTGACTAAATTAGTCGTTTATGTTAGTCATTTTTAACTCTGTCACTTATTATCTAGTCATATTTGTTAATTGGTGACTAAATTAGTCATTAATTTTAGTCGTTTATAGTTGGGTCAATCAAAATTGCTCATATTTAGTAGTAAATCACTTTAAAAACACTTGGTGACTAGAGTTTTTAGTCACCTACTAGCTAATTCCTCATTTTGTTGTAGTGAAAAGAAAACAAGTTTCCGCATCCATATTTCAAATAGGGGGTTGTTTGATATTTGAAGCAAATGAAATCTATGTGTTCCTTGAACCTCCTCTAAGCGGTTTGTTTCAATGACTACAAGTGGATCATCAACCCAATCCATGCATTCGCATTCATCCCATTGACCACTACTACAAGGGATGCAAAAGAAAGCAAGTTTCCGCATCCATATTTCAAATAGGGGGTTGTTTGAGATTTGAAGAAAATGAAATCCATGTGTTATTTGTACTGTGCCGCAACTATAGGAATGGGATAGATCTATGTGAACCACTTTCAAAAAATTCCCGACTTCCCTTCCTACCCATGTTGATGTATGTTGCACTTTAGTTTAGTTTGACATTGTTACAGAGCACAATTGAACTATGGAATCTACATCTTTGATATGGGGGTTTCTGGTAAACCTGATCTCCTCCCTTTGTATCGAGGTCTTAATGCATGCGTCGGCCCCATCATGCTAACCTTTTCCATGCCCGGTCTCAAAGTAGTTCCGTATATGTGGCACATTGTAAGTCTTATGTAACATACTCATCCATTGGGAGACTCGAGCATTTTTGAACTGGCTAGCACAACTATTTGACCATATCCAATGATGATCCATATTTATATCTCTCTCATTTAGCTGATCATATAAAATTTGAAAACAATGTTGTACATAATGTAGGTCATGGCATCTATCATCACTTATGTAAAAGTTTGTCTCCTTCTTTATTATCCGGTTGTTAATGTTGTTCTCCGGTCCATGCCTATACTGAATATGTACCATGATGATGACTTGGTTGAAATAGTAGTATTGACTTTGAATTTGATTTTGTGGATGAAGTGTGTAGTTTTCTGCAAAATACACAATTGACAATATGGTTCCAATGGGAAAGTTGTCACTAAATTTTTTGTATTACTCATCCTACCATCGTGCTACATGCACATGCTGAACATACTACTTGGTTTTCTTGTAGAAATCCATCAAAAAATCACATACCCGTACATGTTTCCATGAAAACAAGGGTCATATTAGAATGTGACCTTTAAAGAATGTATATGTAGAAATTGAACGTGTAAGATAAAAAACCTGCAATAATCATTTGCACCTGTGACTTTTCCAATGTGATCTTTTTAATTTTCTTCGCACTATATGATTGATAGGTTACGTACTTGAAGCTCTACATCTCCACCACCATACTTCCAATCTCATGCTCATCGCTTCCATGAATGCAACGGTTCAAAAGAGAAAACAAACTGCACCTGGAACAATTCCCATATAGACATAATTTTCCATAGTATTTTTGTCCTTCATTCGTTGGACACATGATGTTGCGGATAAAATATCTCGATGCATTCAGTGCTATTACAGATTCATTGCATCCCTACTCAATGTTAGTATGCAAATCACAAAATATATGTTTATACGTGTCATAAAAATATTCATATTCTACATAGTATCTACAACAACATGTGTTCCGATCAATGCATATACGAACATACCATATTTTACATTTCTCAAAGTACTCTTCACCCAGGTTCAATTGCGTGTGCTCATTCCTGAATCTCTCATAGAGTTAAGTCTATGTCGTGTCAAGTGTTTGATGTAGGGTTCATGTTAAGTATAACCTTTTCTCATATTTAGCACATCTCTTTGGTTAGATCAAGGTATGGTATGATCATGCAAAAACGTTTGTACTAAGTCCTCAACAACATCAATTAGCTTCATATCTCGACGAGGAAACCTGCTGACAAAATCCCATTTCAACCTGGAGTTTGAATATTTTCTCTTATAATAGACTACTTCTTAACAGTTTTTATATCTAATTTAATTTTGTAAGAAGTGTATGAAAGGAGACGATGTTTCCGTGTGGGCTTGCTTACAACAAATTTTTATAAGACATGATGAGCAACACAGAGATATTTAGTATGGGACTTCTTCCCAATCCCATTAAAAGTGGATTTTAGATTTGTAACAATATGATTGTTAGACTCTGAAATTATAACCATTTTTATGCCCATAATTCTCCTAACAACAACTAAACAATTAGACATTGAAAAAACATAGTAATAATTGACATTTACCTGCATTTCCTTTGGATTCAAAATATTCCTTCATTAATTTGGTACATTTCCAATCGATAGTGTCTTTGGGAAACTTACCTTCAATTCCTGATAGATAACTTTCATCCACATGGATACATCTAGGAGGCCTTTTTCTTGCACTAGATAGTCAAGGTAGGGAAGGTGGACATTAGCTATGAATCCCAGAGTTTTTTGTTGTGGTTCTTATTTTACATGTTGATCCATATTGGGAGTGTGCTTGACATGGTTGTGGTCTTCTTGAGGAGATTACAAATTAATCATTTCTCCTACTTTTAATGCTTGATACTCAATGTCTCTCAATCTACCTATGTCTTCAAGAGCTTCAGCATGCCTCGTTGATGGATTGTTGGTTAGAGACTTTGTTGATGTTGGAATTTGAGTTCGGTTCGTTGGACGCAACCACTTCAACCGTGGTTCTGAACTAGAGGTTTTTATGTCATCAACCATGTTAGGATTGGTCGCAATATTAGTGGAAATGTTTGGACCATGTCTCACTCTATCCATTGCCAATGTGGCATTTTCTCTTACCTCATTTTCCTTTTCAATGGGCATACTCCTAGTTTTTCTTAGTGTGTTACATGAGTTTCCCATCTCCAAAAGTTTCTTTATAAAGACGATGAGGTCCACCCATGCATAAGAAGAAACAAATAAGGTATTAGTTCCATTATACAAGAAACATAGTGCGTTCCAACATAATTAACTAAATGACAGATATGTTAGTATGATAATTATTTTCATTGATACGTAAACAATGATTAAAGGTTGCTCTTTATGTTCAAACTAAATTTTTATTTCTATACTCTATTTCAACCAAGTAAAGAGAGTCAAGTTTCCAGGTATTACAGCTATAGGATTATGGCTTCCTTTTTGTTCAAAAAGTAGTGGAAGTCACAAGAAGATGAGTGAAATATTATTCATTACCAACACCTTCGGACGAGATGAAATTACACTTAATATTCCACATTAGTTGTGAGGGAAGACACAAGTTGGTGTTTGGATATCTTGGGAATAAATTGAATAAATTATACTCATTAAGTTACACTAACTAAAGAGAACAAATTGACTAATTACAAAATGAGGAGGTTGCAAATCCCATGAAGGAAGGAGAAACCATTGAGGTACAGGCATCGTTGTCAACCTCAAAGGAATGTTATGATAAATGTAGGATGAGGAGGAGAGCATTCCAAAGTTGGTGAACTATTCAATATGGACCCTCTCCCATGATTTCTTCCAAGGTTTTTATACAAATTGAAGATTCTCAAGAGAGAAACTCATCTAATCCATGCTTGTGGGAAATCAAAACATATTCATTTGCAAATCATTATTGGTCTACATTGCATACTTCATCTTGTATAGAGAATATGGAAAACTTTGTGAACTATTCAATATGGACCCTCTCCCATGATTGCTTCAAAGGTTTTTTTAAAATTGAAGAGTCTCAAGAGATAACTTCATCTATTCCAACATTGTGTGAAATCAAAATATATTCATGTGCAAATCATTATTACTTAACATTGCATACTTCATCTAGTATGGAGAATATGAGACTTGTTTAGATGTTAAGTTGGGAATTCTTCCTGTGAAATTAATTGTTGTCTATGAGAGAGATACTGTTGTAGGCATATGATAAAACATAAATAAATGAAATCATCTCAAATATTGTGAATGAAAACAATTATTTACAATTCACCATACCTATTCAAAATGATCTCTTCTTGCAATGAAAAGTTGTAGTTTGAATGTATCCACTAACTTCCAAGACCACTGAATATGTTTATTAGATTCCAAGAGTAATATTCTATCCAATAGATCAAAGAGTGTCCAATTGATGATTGAGTGTGAGACAAATTGCAAAGTTCAGGAGCACAAAATGCACGAACACTCGTAGAAAACCCGTGAAAATTGGTAGCAAACCAAGGAAAGAATATCTCTGTTTTTTTAAGTAGAAATAGGTGCCCACACGTGTGTCTAGGAGCGTGCATGTGTGTCTAGGAGTGCACACCCATGTATAGGAGTACGCACAAAAATGCATGTGTGATGCTACTTAACATTTACAACATTAACTAACTAATGTTTGTTACCACCTAAGTTGTGCTTAGTCGGTGTTATCAAGTGAGCCTAGTGAACTGGACAAAGATGATTTGTTTGGACTTTAGAAGACCTTTAGAATTGCTTCTAGGAAGTGATTGTTGTACTATATCACATGTTCATACCCCGTAGGGGAGTTGTAATAAAATGTTCTAGCATGGTAGTGTCTATAAAAGACTCGGTCTCCTAGACTTGTTAATTCAATCAGCCTAGGGTGTTTTTTCCCTTGCTTATTATTGGTTGTTGAATAAACGACTGATAATTTTAGAGTTTTTCACCAAAATCCTCCAAATTTTGGGTGGTCGGACTGGCATTTAGGCCATTTGAGGTTATTAGTGTCTTTTTCAATGTATAAACATGCTAGGCATTATGGTCGAGTCATATGAACATGTCTAAGTCCCCCTAGGTTTTAAATTTTTTTTTTTAAGTTTTAATTTTTCCAGAAACTTAGGCTATTTCCTGATAGTCTAAATGGAAAAATTGGTTTTGTAATCAAAGTGGTCTCATAAATCAGTTTCAGTCATGGGGATGCTCATTTTCTAACTCAGAGCACCCGATAAACCCATAAAGACACTTTTCCTAATTTTTGAGTGATTTTCCCATCACACATGTCAGAAAACCCTAAAAATCAAATATTGATTATTTTAATTGATAAATTAATTAAATAATGGAGAAAATTCAAATTCCTAAATCAGTGGGATTTGCTCTGATTTGACTGAAATTAGTCTCATCGGATTTGGATTGACTAGAGATGACCATGCCTTGATTGAAGGAGTTCATTTGGGTTTAAGACAAAGTGCACCACAACATGCATCCTTCGGATTTGTGCCCTCTCTCTCCTCCATGCATGTGGGCTCATCTGGATGTGGTTTGGTTGATGTTTCAGTTAACCTGTCGATGTGTAGGTCTAATCAGCACTCTAATTGTCAGTTACACGTAGCTAGACTCATATTAGACTCAGATCAAGCTCAGCTTGACTCCTCATGTAGCTGCAGTCCCTCTCTCCTTGGTAATTGTGCCCTCTCTAGGCTAGCGTTTCAGTTTTTTCTATAAATAAAGCACAGATTCCTACTTTCAAAGCTAGTTAGAGTTTGATTGAAGATCTATTGCTATTGTAATTTTGGTATTTTTCATTGAAATAAAGAGAAGCTTTGGAGGCAAGATGGTGTCATGTTATTATGTGTGGATGAGCATTGCCATGTTTCACTGAGGTAACCTGTATCTGTGTTCATAACTTGCTTATTTTGATATTGTGGAGCCAGTGCTAAAATATTAATAATAAGTTTATTATGGTCTTCATAGGAAAGGAATATGTTAATAAGTTTATTGGCTATCTATTTTTCTTTTATGCATGTCTAGAGATCTAGATTCAACATGTTTTATAAGATTATATGCATGCTATTATAATATCTCTATTTATTTATTAACCGGGTCTCACAAGCATCTTGGAAAGCCTTTGGATTAGTTGCAGGTTCTTGCTTGGAGAGGGTGCTGATCTAGTTTTCTTCCTCACATTCTCCAAAATTTCTCAAAGGCATAGTCCCTCGAAATTCCACCGAAAAGCTGCATGACTGATCTTCACGGCTGTAGCTAGGGTTTTCACCCTAGCTTGTGCTGATGAGCACCTACTAAGGAATCCGGAATCCTTAGTAGCAGTTCAATGATGTATATGAATTAAACAAAGATAAACTGAAACAAAGACTAATCTAAATACGTTCTTGAAGCTAAAGCAGTAAAAAGTAAATAACATGAAACAGAAACAGTAAAGAAACGAATGATGGTTTTTATTGATATTACCTCCAATGAGGAGGTTGATGGAGTCCGTTGCGCTGGTCCGATGTCGGTGGCTTCGAGCTCCAAGCTGCTTCTTTTCCTTCTCCGGTGGTGGAAATGGGCCAAAAAGAGTTCTCAATGGTGAAAGTAGCTTGATGGTAAGCTAGGGTTTCGAGAATAATTTCGGCAGAGGCAGGATGCTTATGATTGTGGATGTGAAATGAGGGGTCTCCACCACTTATTTATAGTTTTTTAGTGGTGGAGTGCTGGCCCATGGTTTTGGAAACCATATGGTTTAGGGCAGCTTGTTTAGGGTTTTTTCCTCCTTTTCCTCATTATTTTATATTTGTTCTTCCCTTTTGGGGATTTTGCTATTTTAGAGGAATTTTGGACATTTTGGGAGGAAAAAGGGGTTTTTTGGCCTTTTGGAGGCATTTTTGGGCCTTTTGGAGGCTTTTAAGATGGTTTTATGGCATTTTAGAGGAATTTTAGGCCTTTTGGAGGCTTTTTAGTGGGATTTCCAGGGAAATATGGTAGGAAAATGGACAAATGAGCCATGTAGTGGGGTAGATGAGGTAGTTAACCATTTTTGGGTGTTAACAGATTGCCCCCTGATGTGCGAGGGAAGGAGCTCATCGTATGGCCGATGGACATCATGAGTCATATTTGGTTTGTGTTGGGGTGTGGAGAAGAGAAGGAAGCAGCTGAAGTCCGGGACACCGATCTCGAACCACCTGCAAGGACTGAAAAGTACATAACCTCAATAATGGATGAGGGATCATCTGATAATATGGACGAGGCGGGCATGCCCATGCTCGGATCAGAATATAACATAGCAATATAAATGGTCCTCAAATACTAGATGAGGAAAAAATCTCAATATATGGACGAGGCGGGCATTCCCATGCTCGTATAAAGATACATAAAAATAACTGTGTGAGGCCCAAAATGAAGGACCTGTAGTAGATAAGCACTGTGCATATCATGAGGGTCCGGAAGGGACACAAATCTGGATCATACTGCTGAGCTGATCATGTCTGAGCTGACAAACTGATACAGAGGAATGGCAGCAGTGCTACTGAATGTGGTTCTGAAGGAACTGATGTGCTGCTGGATCAGAGTGAGAAGGGTCACACTCGTAATGGTACACTGATCTGGAACTGAACTGGGTACTCAAAGAAGCATAGAAATGAATGGCTTCCGAATACAATCGCCAACGCATCCCGGACATCCACGGGAACATATAACTGGGCGTTCCGCAGTGACTCACCAATGTGCTAGAGTCGGGGGAAATCCGGGGTCTTCGACACAGAATGGAAAGGGTATATATCCTGCGCGATTCTCAACGATGCGAATAAGGTGCTGAAGTCGAACATGTGAGAAACAACCATTCGGAGAGGCAATAATGATTCCTCCCGAAATGGTCCGTAGGCACTCACCACAGATGGTGATGGGTCCAAGGCGCAGGAGCCTCTAGGTCTATCCTCTGGAATAGAGGAGTTGTCGTCGACAGAGGGAGACCTGCAACTATCAAGGCAATGATGTTTCCTTGACAGGAGCACGAGGTGCAAAACCGAACTGTGATAGTACTGATGGTAAGAGTGATAAACTGGTGGGACTAACTGGGCAAGTAGAGTGGGTGGACTCAAACTTCCTTTGTTCAGAGTATGATGGTGGGGATGATCGGGCAGCACATGAAACTGATCGGTGGTAAAGGGATCATAGCTGTAAGGGATCTAGGCAGTTCACTGGGCTGAGGGAGACTCAAGCTGTGGTAACATGGTAGGAGACTGCAGAATACTCTGAACAAAGGCGACCTGATTGGAGGTGCTTCCGAGAGGATTGATCATAGTGCCAAGAGGTGGGGGGGAATTCTTCATGGGTTATGGAATGAGAAGAAGTGTGGATATATAAAATGCTACTGTCGTGTGGATTTTCCGATCCCATGACAGTACATGCTCGTGGTTGCTTTCATATTTACTGAGTCTGAAAGCAAATAAGAAGGCTCTGTAGTGATGAAATAGTGCTGTCATGTGGATTTTGCGAGCCCATGACAGTTCATGCTCGTGGTTGCTTTCAATTTTAAGGAGTCTGAAAGCAAATAAGAAGACTCTGATGGAATGAA
>LPNX010128321.1:7134-96139 GCA_001517045.1 Pseudotsuga menziesii
TATATGCATAACTAAAATATTTTTCTTCATATAAATATTATTCATGAATTTAAGTTATTTTAAAAGGACAAGATTTTATATATATTAGTTTGACATTATGATATTAAATAAAATTGAATGAATATATAATTTATAATTAAAAAACATGAAAATGACTATATTATTTTATTAAAAGCTGTGAAAAGACATTTTTAGGAATTATGAGAACTTTACTTGAAAATAACAATAATATTATTTTATGAGAAAGTGAATTGTGAGTACTTTACTTGAAAATAAAAATAATATTATTTTATCAAAAAGTGTGAAATGACTTTTAGTGTGAGTACTTTATTTTATGACTTAAAAGTACTTGTACCACTACCTTGGTTAACTATGGGTTTTCATCCACCATAGAAAAAGTGACAAATAAGCATTCTTAACTCATGCAATGCCACCTCAACCATGGGGGACGATGTCATATACTAGAATGTAATTAGTTGATTTTTATAGTACATTTTGGTCATTTTGAGGCCCATTTTTTACCTCAAATTCTCTCTAATGACTTTATCTGGGATATGGTGCAGAGGGGAGCAGTGAAGCTCCAATATGTTGCGTTGGAGGAATAGATAGCAGATGTGTTGACGAAGCCATTGGCTAGGGTGAAGTTCGAGTACTTCAGGGAGAATCTTGGTGTTCTCCAGATGGAGGTTTCCTCCAAGGGGAAATGATGATACCTAGAGCCATTCTGACATGGTGAGAGGATTGGTTCCTTCCATGGTTAGATGTAAGGGCTGAGCCATTCTGTCATGGTGAGAGGATTGGTTCCTTCCATGTTAGATATGAGTGTTGATCCGTTCTGATATGACTGTAGGATTGGTTCCTACATGATCAAATATAAGGGATGTTTCCATTCTTGGAATGGAGGTGCCTGTTCAGTCACTAGGAATACTTGGTATAGGACTGAGGGTCTTTTTGAAATGACTGTAAGATGTAGTCTTACATGATCATATGTGAGCGCATGGCCATTCTAATGTGGATTGGTTCCCACTTGATCAGATATAAGGGCTGACGCCATTCTCTGGGAGAATGGAGGCACCTGGTCATTTACCAGGTAGCTCAGTCTAGGACTAGGGGCCATTTTGATATGACTGTGGGATGTGTTCTCACATGATCAGATGTGAGTGGAGGGCCATTCTGTTGAGTAGGTTAGATATAAGTGCTGGGCCTTTCTGACGAGTAGGTCAAATATAAGTGTTAGGCCTTTCTAACAAGTAGGTCAGATATAAGTGCTGGGCCTTTTTGACGAGTAGGTCAGATATAAGTGTTGTGCCATTCTGACATGGGAGAGGATGAGGTTCCTTCCATGGTCAGATGTAAGGGCTGGGCCATTCTGACATGGTGAGGGGATTAAGTTCCTATCATGGTCAGATGTGAGTGTTGGGCATGCCTTTTTGATGAGTCAAGGTCAGATGTAAGTGCTGGATGGGCCATTCTGACTTAGGGTCAGATATAAGAGCCGATAAATACCTACATGGAGGTTAGGCCTACACCTAGCATGAAAAAGGGCTGGTTCTGTAGAGCTTCCTATGACGAGAAGAATCATGAGATAGCACCCCTGGTGATGATCCAGATCGAGTGAGGATCTAGATCCAGTGATGATGATACAACAGTGATGATCTAGATCGAGTGATGATCCAAATCTAGTGATGATGATCTAGATTGAGTGATGATCCAGATCCAGTGATGATGATCCAGATTGAGTGATGATCTAGATCTAGTGATGATGATCCAGATTGAGTGATGATCCAGATCCAATGATGAAAGATGACTTGAAGATGAAGAGGACTTGAAGATGAAGGTGACTTGAAGATGAACATGACAAGATCTTGATGATGATCCAGATGATACAGAGAAGAAAACTTGTGCTATTAAATTGTGTCAAGAGAATGCCTTCCTAGTTAAGAGGGAGTGTTGATGTAATTGTAACTTCAGAATGTATTCACTTGTATTTCTTATGTATTGAAACCCGATGTTTATTTCAGGATGTATTGTAATGTACGTGAGTCATGTCATGCCCCAATGTTCCTATTGGGAGTTTCTATAATGTAAACAAGTCATGTCAAGTCAAGGTGGGTAACCCTCCTATTGTCTAAGGTTTAAAGTCCCTGCAGTTCCGGGGCACTAGGGTTATTACAATCACCTAGTGAAGTCGGCCCTAGTTAGGTTTAGTCAAGTTGGGAATTAGTATAAATAGAGAGCTATCCTCTCTATTTATCACACACTCACTCACACTCAGTTGTAGAGCATAGTTGAGGAAGAGAAAGAAATTGGGGCAAGGAAGAAAGAGGTTACTGCTGTTGGGAGATCATCTTACTGTTTTGGGGCTTTAATTTTGGTGCTGATTCTATCTCTAGGGAAGTTGCAGGGTTTTCTCCATTTATGGTTTCCCCAAGGAAAAAAATTGTGTTCATTGTCTCTTGTGTTTGATTGTTGTGCTTGTTTTTCTATCAGTTAAAGATCCTAATGTTATGCTAGCTTAATGTTAAAAATATAACAACACTGGGTTCTCCGACAACTTCACACAACTCTGGTTGTCGCAATATATACAAGTAGCATCCATCTAGAGATCAAATAAATCAGACAGTAGATTTCTCAACCATATTGCCTCACAACTAGCTGAACAAACTATGACATACTCTACTTCAGCTATACTTAATGCCACACAGGATTGCTTCCTGCTAAACCAAGAGATCACACCTGATCCCATAGTAAAGCAGCACCTTGAGGTGTTCTTCCTATCGATGGCACTTCCTACCCAATCTAAATCAACATATCCCTCCAGTTTAATCTTTTGATTCACTTCATACTTGAGCCCATAACCAACTGTACCCCTCAGGTACCTCAGAATATGCTTTGCAGCAATCAAGTGAACATGTCTCGGATCTGTCAAGAACTGGCTCAAGGTGTTCACAGCAAAGAAAATAGCTGGTCTCATGTTCTTCAGGTACATCAAGGACCCAATCATCTAACGATACATCATAGCATCAACCACTTCTGATGAAGCATCACTCAATAGCTTCAGGTTCGATGCCATAGGTGTGGTCATGGCCTTGCAATCCATAATCCTGAATCTCTTCAGGATCTCTACTGCATACTTCCCTTGTCCAAGGGAGATTCCATTCGCATTCTTCCACACATCTATGCCTAGAAAATAGTGCATCATACCCAAGTCCTTCATTTCAAACTTAGCAGCAAGCTTCCTCTTTGTATCATCAATCAACCCATCCATACCTGTTACAAACAGATCATCTACATACAGTAGGAGTATCAATGGGTTACCATCTTCAACCTTATAGTAAAGGTTGGAATCTGCTTTACTTTTGGTAAATCCCAAACTGGATAGAAAGCCATCAATTCTGTCATACCATGTCCTGGGTGCTTGTTTCAAACCATACCGGGATTTCTTCAACCTACATACATGAGATTCCCTGTCATGTGTCCCAAAATTGGGTGGCTGCTCTACATACACTTCTTCTTCCACTACACCATTCAAGAAAGCAGTCTTGACATCCATTTGGTGTATCTTCCATTTCATCATTGCAGCCATAGAAAGTACTGATCTAATGGAAGTGTATCTGGCTACAGGTGCAAAAGTTTCTTCATAATCTATTCCTTCTTTCTGTGAGAAGCCACGAGCCATGAATATTGCTCTATATTTCTCTATGCTACCATCTGCAGCATGTTTGATCTTGTAGATCCATTTGGAAGTTACAATAGACTTCCCTTCTAGTTTTGGGACAACATCCCAAACATCATTCTTCATGATCGATTGATACTCTTCGATTATAGAATCCTTCCATTCTTTACTTTCTACCACTTCTTCATAGTTGGAAGGTTCTTTATCGATGAAATCACATAATAAAGCTACATACTCATAGCAGGACCTGGTCCTCTTTCTTTCTCTGTGATTCTCTTTTGGAGCCCCATATTTTTCTGCACCTTGGATAGCTTCTTGTACCCAAGTAGGTTTCCTCTTGTGAGTATTCTTCTCCCAAGGTGGATCTACATTTTCTTGAGGTTCTTCTAATTCTCAATCTTCTTCTTGAATTTATTCGTTCATGGTTGTGTCATGAATTCTGGGTGCTTCTGTTTCTTTAGGATCTTTAGCAGGTCTCTTTCTAAATCTGTTGTAAGCTGAGTATTCATCAAATGTTACATCCCTACTGATGTCTATCTTCTTGAATATTGGGAAGTATATTGTGTAAGCCTTCGAGCTTTTAGAGTATCCCACAAATATACTCTTCTTTCTTGAAGGATCTAACTTTGTCCTCTTTTATTTTGGAATGTGTATGTACACTGAACAGCTGAATATTCTGAGATGGCTAACTTCTGGTTTCTTTCCAAGAAAGACTTCTTCATGTGTCTTGTTCTCAAATACTCTGTGTGGAGTACGGTTCTGTACATACACAGTTGTTGTGGCAACTTCTTCCCATAGATGTATGGGGAGATCTTGATCATGAAGCATTGCTCTTGCAGCTTCCATGATCGTTCTATTCTTCCTTTCTACAACCCCATTCTGTTGTGCATTATATGGAGTGGAAAACTCCCACTTAATCCCTGAATCTTTGCATAACTCTTTGAATTTATTTGATGTGAATTCTCCGCCATTATCTGATCGAAAGGTCTTGATCTTCTTTTCAGTGTGGTTCTCGATCAAGGCTTTGGATTCCTTGAATTTGATGAATACTTCATCTTTGTTCTTCATAAATTATATCCATGTCTTTCTAGAAAAATCATCAATAAAAGAAACATAGTACACATACTCGCTTAAAGAACTGGATGACATTGGACCGCATACATCTTAGTGAATGATTTCCAATATTCTTTTTGCTTTGCTCTCGCTACTTGGAAATGCCTTCTTCATGTTCTTTCCTTCCGCACATCCTTTATAGACTGCATCATGTTTTTCCTGAATTTCTGGAAGTGGTAGTGCTTTGTAATGCACATGTGCAAGCATTCTATGCCAAATTTCAATTGTCTCTATTGTGTCATGGACCAAAGATTGTTCTGGATGGCCCTTCAATTTGTATAATCCTCCTTCTTGTTCTCCAATTACTATTGCATCGTTAATAGTATTTCCTCTTGGCCACATGAGGACTTGGCCATCTACAAATGCAACCCTCATACCTTTTTCATCTAGTGCTAATATGGAGAGAATATTCTTCTTTAGTCCTAGTATAAACAAGACATCCTTCATTTTCATATACTTTCCAGAGTCTAGCTTATAGGAGGATTCACCACTACCTTTTATGGGATATTGGTAGTCATCCCCAAGTTTCACCTTATGGGGTGAATTATGTTTGAATAGTTTCTCAAAGGATTCCTTGAATCCTGTCATGTGTTTGGAATCCCCACTATCAATAAGAAAATCTTTGCTTCCATGTGTGACAGTTCCTGTGAGAGCGGAGATCAAAACATATTATTCATCACTTGAAGAGTCTTCACTTTCTTGTTTTACTCTCTTTCTAGGAGGATCATCATCCTCAGTAGTGTGAGCATGATGTCTTCTTTTGGATTTCTTCTTCTTCTTAGATCCATTCTTATTCATGGTACAATTTCTAGCAAACTGCCCTCTTTCATCACATGTATATCATCTGAGTTTGGATGAATCCTTTTTCACAAAATTATCTTTCTGATGAGAATGCTTACCTTGGTGATGATGATTTTCCCTTCTACCTTTCTTGGAGTGTACTGTGAGATCTTGATATTCATTTCCCATTTTTTCTTGTCGAGCTACTATTCAAGCTTCTTCTTGTGAACATTCTTCCCATAGTCTACTGAACTTGGTTAGCTTCTTTCTAGCACAGATTCCTTGGATGAAAGAATCCCATGATCTAGGGAGACCATTCAAGGTTGTCATCACAATTTTTGCATTCTCCACTTCTTCATCTGCTGCTTCAATTTTTTCTTTGATATGGGAAACCTTTGTAAAGTATGATTGTATGGTCTCCTCATTCTGGACCTTTACATTCTTCAACTGGTTCCTCAAATTCATCTTCCAGTTTATGTTCTTCCCTTCAAATAGTTTGGTTAGGGAATCAAAAATGGCTTTAGGTGTCTTAGGGAGGACACCTGTGGTATGAGGTGATCCTTGATTGAATCAGCAATAATCCTCTTATCCATAACCAAATTCTTCTTGTATAAGGCCTTAGTCTCATCTTCCTCTGGAACTGGAACCTCCTCATTGATGTAGGAGTCCAACTCTTTTTCTTCCAGGACCAGAGAGATCCTATACTTCTAGGCTCGGAAGTTATTATCTCCCTCAATATTTTCATAAAGCTTGGTATGATGAGACATATTAACTAAGAACCTCAAATGGAAATACAAAAGATTCATATCTTACCAGGTCAAGATGTCAGATCTGGATTTGAAGCTGAATTTCTATAGTGCTGGTTCAGGAGCAGATTAGGGTTTGACTTTCCTGGAGTTTCCCCCAACCAAATGCTTTGATCTTGATCTCTAAACTTCAATTTTGAGGAGGAGATCAATCCATGCCTGGACTCAACCAAAAATTCCACTTCTGTGGAAATCCCTAATTTCCAGCAGTAGTGTCGAGTCAAAAACTAAAAATGCTCATAATTAGATTTTGCTTCGACAGAAAGATGTGCCCTAGTAAGGAGAGTCAACCCAACCTTCTTTTGCTAAAAATATGTGGAGAGAGATCCAAAAAGTAGGAAGACCTAGTTTCTGCAAATGCATAGTGTCTTCTTCTTAGGTTAGCTCTGATACCATGGTATATTTTTAACATTCAAGCTAGCATTACATTAGGATCTTTAACTGAGAGAGTAACAAGCACAACAATCAAACACAAGAGACAATGAACATAATGTTTTTCCTCGAGGAAACCATAAATGGAGAAAACCCTGCAACTTCCTCAGAGATAGAATCAGCACCAAAAGTAAAACCCCAAAACAGTAAGATGATCTCCCGACAGTAGTAGCCTCTTTCTTTCTAGCCCCAACAACTTCTTCTCCCTCAGCTATGCACTACAACTGAGTGTGTGATAAATAGAGAGGCTCACTCTCTATTTATACTAATTTCTAACTTGACAATAACTCACTAGGGCCGACTTCACTAGGAGAGTATAATAACCCTAGGGCCCTGTAACTATGGGGAGTTTAACCCTTGAACAATAGGAGGGTTACCCATAATGACTTGACATGACTTGTTTACATTATAGAAACTCCCAATCGGAACATCAGGGCATGGCATGACTCAATTACATTACAAACAATTCCTAGAATAAACATCGGGGTACAATACATAAGATATACAAGTGAATACATTCCTAATTTACAATTACATCAACAAAGATGATAACTAGCTCTATGCTAAAAATCGACAAATAACTTCCTTTTTACATTTGGCATTCATGTTTCTTAACTAATAAATGCTCTAAAATAAACAATAAACTACTAACTAACTAATCTTCAAATGGTCTTCGAAAAGTATTCAACATTTCTTCATAAACACAGCCTGTATTTGGGTTTTCCATATTTCTCAACTATCTTCCATTGGTCGACAATTGGCAGCTTCAAGCTAGCCATTTCCTTTGCCATCACTCTTAATTCCACATGTTCTGCGTAAGAAAATTCTGGCAGTTGTGCACATGTGCATCTGAAGGCATGCAACATCTCAAAATATTCTGACAACTTATCCACTATTGTCTTTCTAAACAAGGATTGTTGCATATCCTCAAATTTTATGTGGTCCAATATACATCTAACCAACTGAGCATGAGATTATGTTTGAGATAGCATTTTACATTTTTCTTCCTAGAAGAAAGGTAAACCCTTTTTGCACAATGGTTAGAATAAATCAATAAACAATTTAATTAGATGATTCATGGTATCGAACTTTTCCTGTACAATATCAATATGTTGGTGTTTGCCAAAAACATCTCTCACCCATGTAATGACTGAAATTATGTCCTTGATACTTTCCGCTTTCAAATAATCTTTGATCAAGCCATTGAGAAAACTAATTGTGTTGTTTGCATTGTCTATTGGATTTTTATTCAACACTTCCTTGACTGTTGTAACTCTTTTTCTAGCAGTCTGCATAACAATTTATTTATCTAGAATGTAGTCTAGGTAGGGCCTAAGTTTTTTTTCTTCAGCTATGATTATATCCCAAATTATATGGTTTTCTCCTCGCACAGGAAGCTGTCCGATTACTTGCTTCATCAATTTATCATTTTTTATCAAGATCTTTATACTTATTCTCCCAATATTTTATTTCCTCTTCCCTTTTTGGGGATACATTTTTTATATTCTTATTTTGATCCCTCAACCCAACAATCTCAAAATCCCTCAGGCTAACCTAAGACATTGCTTGCACAATAGATTGCTCATTATTTTGTGCAGGAGGTGGAACAACTTGCACTTCAGGTTCCTTTTCGTTTTCTTTTATTTCTTTTTTCTAATTCATCTTGCTTTTTCTTAAGGGCCTTTTCATTTTCAATTAAAAGAAACTTGTCTTTATCCCATTGCTTCTTCTCTTCAACAAACTTTAGAAGATTTGATTTGCAGTCACTCAACTCATCGTTTAGGGTTTCTTTTTCTTTTTTTCATCTCTGTAAGCTCTAAGGTTTGAATGAGTTGAGTGACAGGGATTTTTAGTTTCCTTTTAGCAGCTGAATAGTTTTCTCTTTTTCATTAAGAAACCTATGATTTTATTCCCCTTTATCTTCTTTACTGTTAGCAGTCAGTAAATCTCCTTGAATATTTTTAATCTGCTGCTGGTGTGCCTTATTTTCTGCTCTCTCTTATCTTAATTTATTCTCAATTTTTCTCTTGGTTGACTGTAATCTGGATACTTTCATATTGGCCTTAAGCATGTCACTGTAAATGACCTCTCCTGTTTGCTTATGCAAATGTATCATATCTGGAACATAGATGTTTTCTAGATTCATCCTCATCTCTGCTACCTTGTTCTTGGTGTCTATTTCTAAGTTTAGAGTGTTCCGAGTATGGTCTCTAACAGTAACCAAATCCACATCTTCACTTCAAATTTTCCTTACATCAACATATAATTTCAAGGATTAATTTGTAGACACTTCTTTATCATCCCTGTATTTATCAAACAACTTTACTTAGGTCTTAAATTGAGTTGTATATTCCTCAGGATTCTCAGAGAAAGCATACTCATTTATTTCAAAGGCCGGGCCTTTGAATTTCATTTGTTTTTTCTTCTCTTTAGTCTCTATTACCTTTATCAATTCACCTTCCCATTCCACCTTATGTTTCTTAGATGTTACTGTATTATCTTCATGGTCAGTATCCATAGCATCAGAAAAATTCTTTTATTTGTCATTTCAGAGTGACTAGCAATAGGAGTAACAACCTGTGGTGCTAGGACAATAGCCAATGGAATTAGTTGTGTATCATCATCATATTTAATTGGATATGTGGATCCTTCTTGCTTTCCTTATTCATTATTTGTTTACAGAGGATGATCTTCCCAATTTGCACTCTCACTTAGGCCTTCAATCTCCTGGTGTTCAAATGGATTGTTTTTATTGACCTACCTACTTATGGAATTAATGTGATGAGGGTCATAGTTAATGGTTGTAGTTGTTTAGAACCCCATATCCTTCAATAGAATTTATACCATAGGTAATCAACTTTTTTTTATAATGAAAGGCCCAACCACCTAGGGAAACTTGATCTATGAATATTTTATGAAATTGATGAAATGCTCATTCTCAACAATGAGCTTTTTCCTAATCAATTCTAATACAAAAATCCTGGGGGTAAGAAAGGTAGGAAGGATATATGGTTCATGGACAAATCCATACACCTTGATGAAAATACCTTCTTCTAGTAAAAACAAATCCCCAATCTCCTCTCTGGTGAAAATTGTAATAATTATTTCATAATTGGTAACAATCTTGGTAACTTATGTTGGAAAAGACTTTGTATACTTCATACAATATGAAATTCATGTATTTGCAAAAGATTCTATTGATTTCATTAGTTAATACTATTTCTGGAAACTACAAGTTCTATTCATTGAAGAATAAGAACATTCTCACTATGTATGATTAAAATATGAAAAATCAAGTATTGTGAAAATTCACTAGCTGCGAGTGAATTTTCTTAGCTAGGAATTCATCATATTTAAATAAAAATGACTGACCTAACTTGGATGACTCGGATGGAATAGTAATGACTTTAAAAAGGAAACTCATTAACAATTCAATAACATATTTGTCAGTATATAAACCTAAGAATTGACTCATGAGGGAAATGACCAATTGGGTTTCATCATTAAACATATTTGTATCCACAAGGAAATATTGATTCTATAAAGACACATCTAGTTTGAAACAAGTGGTGAAAAAGGATTGTTTATATTCAACGGATGAGCCACAAAATGACTGTACTAGAATTTATTCATTGAAATCTTCATCGACTTGGGTAAATGTAGCAAGAACTACAAAGGAATATTAGACAACTAATGGGACGATAGGAAAAAAAATTTAGTCTTGGTCGCATCCATAATTACCCTTTCATAAAAAGAGTAATTTGAAGTGCACCAGTCAGTGAACTCGGGAAAAACTAGGGTTTTCTCTAGGAAAAAAAACAGGAAATAAGACCTATAGAAACCATGCACATATTTACCTTGGTCCTTCAAAATTTTTAATTTATATTTTAACTCATTTACTGAACCAAATGAAAGTAATGTATAAAAAAATTCATAGTCGTTATCTTCAAAAACCTCTTTAATTTTATGGTATTCCAGGACATGAGCCTCTACTCCCTCTACACTGTCCATTTTAAATACTCTTCAACAGGAGAAAATGGCCTACCTAGTCAATTGACAAGTGGAAAGGACTTTTTCTGAGTTGGATTCTTCCGCACAATGATGAACTTTTGACTTCCAATGAATAAATAGACAAATGGTCCTTCTCCATGTGCTTTCCTTTTATAATATTGTATTCTACCTATTTGTCATGCATCTTACTCAGTTGGATCTTTCTCTGTCCATAGATCTAATGTATTTCATTCTAAATCATTGATCTTGATCACTGTTTAACCATGTATTTCCATCCCCATCATGTTATCCAACTTTATCCTCCGTGCCAGTCTTGGTAGTGGATCTCTTCATAGCCATGGATTTATTATTCATTTGCTTATCAACGTAGATATTTTCACTGATTTAATGTCACCCATTTAGATAATAAACAAACTACATATTTTATTGGAGGATTGGAAGTTGACCCTTGATTTCATCTTTCATAATCTTCCATCATTGGTCAATCTCTACTTTTAAACATTCCACTCAAATATATTTCTACAAATAGTGTGCATATTTTCACAGTGGAATCATCCTCTATTGTAGATATTAAATCAATATTAATCTTAGCCTTTGATTTCTTTCCCTCTTTAACCAATTCCATTGGGGCTCCCTATGATTTTATCCATGCACCTTGTAGTAGAGGAATCATTCTAGACTGCATATCTAATCTCCATCAAATATACACCCTTGATCCTGTGGGTCCTTTAATAAATTCTGTTGATTTCAAAACTTTCTTTATCCACACAACTTCAATCGGCGGAATAAACACCAACCATCAATATTGATTGAGCCTCAATCTCAACCTTTGATCTCCATGGATTGTACCACTTTTCGCCAATTTCCCATTGTATTGTCCCAATGCATGTTCACCCAATGAAATGATTTTCAATCGTCTATCACCTTTTCATCTTCATCTCCATCGTGTATTTATGTAGGATGTAAATTTTTTCGCTGATTGGAAAAATTCATTCCTCCGCGCTAGTTCCATCAGCGAAATCCTTCTCGATCATAAATCTACATTACCTTTTCCACTTGACCGTTGATTTTTGATGCCCTTTAAGTTATTCCACTTGTGACCAAAAATTATTTCCTCGTGCAAATTTAACCAGTTGACTTATTTACAGCCATAGATTTTCTTAGTCGCAGATATACACCTTTAGATATTTCCATAAGATAACATAGGGGAAGATATTTTTGATTTAAGCCTATTTCCAATAATTAAACCATAATTGTTTTTTCAGAATGTATGGCCTTTAAGATCAGACATAGCGCCCTTTTATTATTTTTCAATCCCTTTTCAACATATCTTTGGTCATATGGTGAAATTTTCAACTCTGGCCTTATTTCTCCTAAGGTCTTCCCCCTCTTCTAACTCCTAACCAAAAATGGTGCTAACAACTAGCTCCAACTGGGGATGATATCCTCCCTGCGAGGTAGCAAAGAACCCATAGACCAGTGCCTGTTTTATTTTCTGTATAAACTCAAAAAATGTTTTTTTTTGTATGTAAAATAAAGAAAATGGAAACCCATCAAGATATTAGGGCCTTCTCTATGGGCTTTAAATCTCTCATCTCGCCATCTGTACTATTTTTTTCAAATTAAATAATACAACTATGATACAAAAATTACCTTCCACCTTAGGACAGGTAATTCTTTAGAAATCTTCCATTGATAGGGCCTCCTTTAAGTTGAACCCCATCATGATGTTGTAAACCAAATGAACTCCCCCCTGTAAGCTACAATAATGTATGGTCCCTTCCACATGTGATCAAAATTATTGCCATGTTTCTCCTCCTTAGGTGCACCCCACTTCAAAATCAAATCGTCAATTTGAAACTATTCTTCCTTCACATTTCTGTCAAAAGTATTCTTAATCTTTTCTTGATGTGCCTGTACTTTGTCATAATCTGGATCCCTCATTTCATTCAACTTAACAATTTGATTGATTACCCCCTACATATATTTTGATTCATCTTCTTGTTCCTACATCAATTTCATGACTGGCATACCTAAAGTGTTAAAGTTGTTGTGCCATTTAGATCATTAAGCAATGAGTCTAGAATTATTGATGCAGTAAAACAAAAATGAAGATACACACTGAAAAAATAAAACCACATAGGAAACATATGAGTATAGCTCAGATAATTACAGTATCATTGTCATTAATCAATCTGGTGTTACAATAGCATTACATGAGGAAGAATTCAAATCCATTAGGAAGGAATTCGAATCTACCAACTGGATGTGATTGTACCTAACTAAATAACTAACTCAGGATGTCTCAATCAATATCGGAGTCCAAATGGTTAAATGCATATGTCTAAACAACTCACACAATCAATAATAAATAGTTAACTCAGTCTAACTGAAGTGGTAGGTGAGAAAATGCGCCTAATCCACATGCATAATGCAAGGATGCATAAATAGTGCTAACTGAACTAATTGTGATCTAACTAAATGTAACTAGAAATTAACTAAGCTTAACTAGTTCCAACTCCAATTGACTGAAGGAGGTTGGTGCTGGGACTCCGACTGGCTCCTAAAATGTAGGGATTGGTCTAGGAGGTGCCTAATCTGATGCATGCAAGTGCCTCCAGTTGCAATTAGACTCTAGCAGTGTTCCCCACACTCTAGTAATTGGTACATGTGGCCCCATTAGTCCAAGTGGACCCAATGGTACTAGTGGACCCAATTAATTAATTAAAACTCCTAAGTTAGGATAAATAATCTAATAGACAGTATGGTCAAGGGAGGATTAATAATCCTAACACCCCCCTTGGATTCTAACTTGGAAAACTAAGGGCAATGAAAACAAGGCCATGAGTCACCCATATACAATCTAAAATACATAATGCTACTTAATACAACCGAGGAAATAAGGGAAAACCCCATGGGAACCCCCCCCCCCCTTCAAAATAAGAAGAAATAGGAAAACACAAGCTATCTTTATAAGAAAGAATCTTCCTCCTTAGAAAAATAACTTAAACAAAACACTACAACAAAATTACAGCTCTATGCAACAACATGGGCCATCTGTGCAGTAGCATCATGAAGTTGTACATGTGAACCTCTCAATGTTATTTTGAATTGATGACTCTGTTTGTTTCTTCTGGATGGTGAAGGTATAGAATTATCAAGTTTCTTCTTTTGTGGGCCATGTAGCTGATCATTCGCCATCATCAAGTAGCACTGACCTAGAAATTTGTTGCACCACTCTGTAGGGAGCGAATCTGTGAGAGATAGTGCAACATGTTCATTCTGATACTAGGACCTAGTTCTTCTTCTATCTTCTAGATTTCCAACACCATTTCCAACTACATCTATGAGCTTTTGATCCCATCTGGGTTTAGGATTTTGGTTTGGAATGGATACTGTTTCTAGATCTAGAATCTCATGAGATTCAATCTCAATAACAGGATCATGCTGGATTTGACCTTCTTCATCTGAATCTGAAACCTATAACAAATCATCATCATCAAAAAATGGTGGAGAAATGGTTGTACCTTCCTGTGCTACTGATGGTGGTGTGTCATACAAATGATCTTCTTCAAACTGAACACTACTTTCAATGAAGCATATCCTGGTTGCAACCTCCATAAATTTGTAAGATTTTGCATCTTCTGCATATCCCAGCATAATGCATTTGCTACTTTGGACTTGGAAGGCCTTCCTCTTGTCAAGTGGTATACTGGCCCAAGGTTTAGATCCAAAAACTCTCGGATGAGAGACATAATTGGGATTATTCCCATGCAGTGCTTTGAATGGAGTGTCCCCAACCACTTATTAGAATTTGAATTCCATTTAGATCTTCAAACAGATAGTTCTAATAATGTTTGCAATAAATGGAGAATGAATATACAAAATGAAAAAAACAAACCACACAGGAAACATATGAGTATTGCTCAGGAATTTATAGTATCATTCACAACAATAAAATCCGGTGTTACAATAGTTTACATAGGAAAAGAATTCGAATGCATTAGGGAGCAATTCAAATCTATCCACTGGATGTGACTATATCTAACTGACCATCTAACTCATGGTGTCTCAATCAATATTGGAGTCCAACATATCAAATCCTAGATGTCCGAACAACTCAATCAATTAGTAATATCTAGTTAACTCAGTGCAACTGAGTGTGGTAGGTGGGAAAATGCGCCTACTCCACATGCATCCATGCATAGCTAGTGCTAGCTAACTGATTGTGAACTAACTGAAAGTAACTGGAGGTTAACTAAGAATAACTAGTTCCAACTCCACCTAACTGATGTAGGTTGGTTCCGGGACTCTTAGTGTCTCCTAAAATGTAGGGATTGGTCTAGGAGGCGCCCAAACGTATGTATGCACATGTAGTAAGTGGTAGTTAACCTCTAGTAGTGTTTCCCACACTGTAGTAACTAGTGCATGTGGCGCCATTAGTCCAAGTGGACCTAATGGTACTAGTGGACCCAGTTAATTAATTAAGGATCCTAAGTTAGGCTAAATAATCTAATAGACAATATGGTCAAGGGAGGATTAGTAATCCTAACACCCCCCCTGAATCCTAACTTGGACAACTATGGGCCCTGGTAGCAAGACCATAGGTCACCCAAATAAAATATAAAATACAAGAAATAAAAATTCTACTTAATACAACCGAGGAAACAGGGGAAAACCTCATGGGAACCTCCCGCCCCCCTCAAGACAAGCAGAAATCAGGAAATACAAGTTAAAAACTTGCAAAATATTTTGTTGCAATTTGCATCACTATGCAGCAACAAAGCAATATTTTGGTTCTTTTATGTGGCATCATCCTAAATCTGTTCATGTGAACCTATGAATCCAAACAAATGCTTATCTCTGGAAAAATATTCCTCTTTGGAAGAAGAACAATGTACTAAACTGAATCAGAAATATAAATAGTTGCATAGCGAAAACTGGACCCATGTAGAGCAGTTGAATTCAACTGATGAGAGAGAAAAATTTCTTGAGAATTTGAACCATGTGAGGAACTCCCAAGAAACTGATATATGGCATCCTTGAATATCAATCCATGTGCGGAAAAATCAACCCCAAGTGTTAGGATCAAATGTCTAGGCGGATGAAGAATGTCTCCAACTTTAATAGTTCTATGAGGAGATGAACATGTGATAAAAAAGGTAGGTAGAGAAGCCCTGAGACTATGGAGAGCTAATGCTTGAGCTCCATAATATGATATAGCTTCTTTTAAGATTGAATATTGTTCCTAATCTGTGTGTTATTTTCCAAAGATTATTTCCTATTACTTTTCATTTTTGGTTTGGTTTGGAGTTTCATAGTGATAAATACATTTTGTTTGATTTTATGGTTATAACTGTTTTGATTTATTTCCTTTTATTGTTGGAATATATTAAACCCACTCACAACTTAGGATAAAATAATTAATCATTATTTGATTAATCATTCACCCACTATCTTAATCATTTGGCATCCACTTGCACCTTAAAGTCAATACATGCCATCTATATCCTAGGAATGATTTATTTCTAATTCTGGGTTTATCTTGACCACCTTTGACCATCCAAAATTAGTATACAGGACTTTACAGTAGATTCTGGTTTATTCTGTTTTTTTTCTACTTTTCCTGCTTTTCTATGGAGAAGATAAAAAAGCTAGTAAACTAGGAAATTGGGAGCTTTTGTTTCCAACCCATCCTCCATTATTTTTTCTCCATTTTCTAGGATTCGCATGTTTTTTCCATGGGCCTTGACAACTCACTCATGCTTTTTCCAACTCATGAGGTCCTTGATAGATTTGGGAAGTGCTTTAGCCACCTATGGGGTTTTGCTATATTTTGGTAAGTCAGCCCTTTTGAGCTTTATGAGTTGTTTCCATACAATTAAATTTTCCTATGAGGGATGTACTATTTATGTACACTATTATTCATCATTATTCAATGGAAGGATACACACCAATATTCATCTCTTCATACATGTGATTCAATCTCTTTTCTTCTCTCTATTTTTCCTGTGTATGCTTGTAAGAATTCTTAGTAGCAAGATCTATTTCCTGTGCTTCTTCTTAGAATCATTGCACATAGCATTGATCTATTATTTCTACATGGTATCAGAGCAACAGGTTGATCAAGTTCTACAGAGTTGAGGAGCGCATCCAGTCTCCTATCTCTCTCTGAAGAAGAGCTTGTCTAGCTTACAAGATTTTTTCCTAGTTTGTTTTACAGGCTGCAGAGAGTATCTCTTTGAGCATATCAACAACTTCAATATGGATTCAAAAGTTCCTCTACTATCTCCTTTCAACTATGCTGATTGGAATCCAAATATGAGTGCATACTTGAAGAGGCAATGTCTCTTTGATGTCTTCATTGGTGCATTGAGTGAACCTGAGTCTTACGAAGAGAAGATTGATTGGATAAATAATTGTGATAGATCTTATGGAATTATGCATTTGGGAATGTCTCCAAATATATATCATCTTATATGTTCTACTGAATTTCCATTTGAGCTTTGGAAAATTTTGGACAAAGCTTTTGGTTTGCAGGAGATTGAAGATGAAGCATGGAGCGAACCTAGCATCTCCTCTTGTTCTCTGTCTCAAGATTTCTTGCCCTCTACATTCTCTAATGAATTTAATCATGATGAATAAGTTTCTCATAAAGTTCATGTTGCTGCTACCCTCATTGATTTGAATGCTTCCTCCTTCAGTTAAGAAGCAAATATTGAAGAGCCATCTTTTTCTGTGTCTCTTGAAGGTGATTTTTCTTCTTGTGATACTATTGATGAAAAAGAAGTAACATATGGAGCTGATGATGATATTGATTATGATACTATAACCTATGCATTGTTCTCTAAATATCCTATCTTATATTCTGAGATCTATGTGCCAGATTCTTCACACCTTTTGCATACCTCTCTCGTTGATGGTGTGCAACCCAGTGACTTCCAGGATGTTTGATTAGCCACATCAAGCCTTATTTGTGTCATATCACTTACCTTGCATGATCTCATGTGCTTCAGCATATCCTCCTTTGTCCTTGCCATCAATACTCAGATCCTTCTTGAAGATTTTGAACATCTCCTTATTTCCTCCTTTCATATAGAGGATTCATTACCAGTGTATTCACATGAGTCTATTGATATGCTTATATGCGATCCTTTGGATTCTTATTTAAAATCATATTTTCAGGTTTATACACATATCATACCACCATCCATACCATCTACCATAGCTCTAAATAATCCTAAGACTATACAAATCCCTAGTTCACTGGTTGATTCCTCACTGGTCTCTTATGTAGTGATATTTATCTTACATGATTTGAAGTCTTTCCTAAATTTCAGTGGCTATTTATCCATGAACTTAGTCATATATGGACTGATATTAAATATGTTTGGATATTTTATAAACACTTATTGTTCATATCTTATGCCCATCCATCATTCATATTTTTACACCTATTAGTTTTCCCCAGTTGCTCATAATTTTCCTAGTCTAGCCCTATATCCTCATGGAGCCACCGAAGCCTTTGTACTTGTTGTTCCATATGCTACTATTTATGATATATCATAGTTTTATTAGCCTCATATCAGATCTATACATGTGCTACATAATATTGGAAGATTGACATGTGATTCACATCACAATTTTGCAGCTATTCAGGGAATTGGGTGTGAAAAAAATTGTCTTAACTTTTGTACTCTTTGGGAAGGAGTATGCATAGATCTCTTTTCCATTTTAGATTATGTTTGCATATCAGAGTTTTAAAGTATAAATAATCATTTAGATAATTCTCCTACTTCATTAGTTGATGAGATACAAGGAGTCTCTCATCTTCCTTCTTGCAGGTTCTACACTCCAGTGCATGATCATGGAGTTCATGATTTATTCAACAAGTCCTTCATCCAGAAGCAGTTCAGTCAGCTCATCAAAGTGAAGATGAAGATATTTTGAAGATACATTTCAAATTCTGTGCCTTTTCCTATCTCGAGGGAGGATTTTCCCCATGTGGTTTTGCCTCTTTCCTCACTTTTCTGGCCATAATAATTGTTAAAGGGTGACCATAGTCTTGTTGCTGGGCCCTATATGCATCCATATGGATCCATATTTTTTTGTCATATCATCATAAAGTTAGACTTATAGGGGGGTTTTGGAATATATTAAACCCACTCACAACTTAGGATAAAATAATTAATCATTATTTGATTAATTATTCACCCACTAGCTTAATTAGTTAGCATCCACTTGCACCTTAAAATCAATACATGCCATCTATATCCTAGGAATGATTTATTTCCAATTATGGGTTGATCTTGACCACCTTTTGACCATATAGAATTAGTATACATGACTTTACAGCAGATTCTGCTTTATTCTGCTTTTTCTGCTTTTCTATGGATAAGATAAAAGCTAGTCAACTAGGAAACTGGGAGCTTTTGTTTCCAACCCATCCTCCATTAGTTTTTCTCCATTTTCTAGGATTAGCATGTTTTTTCCATATCCTTGACAAATCACTCATGTTTTTTTCAACTTTTGAGTTCCTTGATAGAATTGGGAAGTGCTTTAGCCACCTATGGGGGTTTGCTATATTTTGGTAAGTCAACCTTTTTGAGCTTTATGAGTTGTTTCCATACAATTTGATTTTCCTATGAGGGATGTACTATTCATGTAAACTATCATTCATCATTATTCAATGGAATGATACACACCAATATTCATCTCTTCATTCATGTGATTCAATCTCTTTCCTTCTCTCTATTTTTCCTATGTATGCTTGTGAGAATTCTTAGTAGCAAGATCTATTTCCTGTGCTTTTTCTTAGCATCATTACACATAGCATTGATCTATTATTTCTACATTTATTTGTTTTAAAGTTTTCCTTTGGATTATCAGGGGTTATATATCTTTAAGGTTTGAAAAAGATTATATTAAAATCTATTCTAAGCTTTATATTTAAGATCTAACCCTCATTTTTGAGTCATTTGTCAATTATTTTCATGAGGAGATTCCTATAGCAACTTTGTTTTTCTTGTTTTTGTCATTATCATTGGGAGCATATTATGAGGTGATGGAAACAATTTCTTTGAAAAAAAAGGGTTTTGTCCACAAAAGACTAATCCACAAAAACCTCTCTCGGTTTTACAACATCTGTTATCGTTTGAGAGATTCGAATTCATCTTTGTGGCCTATTTTTCAGGGTTTGAATTATTTAATAGTTTCCTGTTTTAGACACAACTTTCCAGCACGTATTTAGATCAATTGAAGGTAAATTTGTAAAAACAAGAGATTTTTTTTTCATAAAAGAATCATTTAAAGAAACCTCTCTTAGGTTTTTCACAGGTGTCTCAGATCGAGAGATATGGAGGCATCTTTGAGACCCAAATTTTCAGAAATTCACCAAATTTCCCAAATCTGATTTGCTATTTTTGGTTAATTAGTCTTTATGGATTTGAAGTTAGTTTGTAACTAGTTATTGTAATTGTCTTAGAATAGACCTAGAAGGTAGTTATGGAACTACTCTACCTTTGTGATGATAAAAGGAAGACAAGCACACAGTTTGAGGGGAGGAATTCTAACTCAAGGAGAGGCTCTAGAGCTGATGTATCTCAAGCTAAGAATGATAAGTAGTATGTAAGTTTGAAGACTATTATTGATTATATACATACTGATAAGCCATGTATCTCAAGCTAAGAATGATAAGTCTTATGTAAGTTTTAAGGTTTTTATTCATGCAAATGCTTGTATCTTATGGATGGAATCAATATTATATGTGTAATGTTTATGGTTTATTCATATGTGTTTGATCCCCAGTTCTTTAAACTTTTTCATGATCTATTTATTTTGTTAGCTTGATTATGTTTTTTACCTCCTTGTTGATAAATTTTTAAACCAAAACCATTAAAAACCAAATTCATTTTGTTTTATTTTTTGAGATTGTGTTAGCTTGTTATTGTGGTAGTCTAGGAACAATTTATAGCACAAACAGCTTCATAAATAACCAATATTTCACAAAATATAATATCAGCAATCTCATAAAATAAAACTAACATCGAATCCTCAGCAGCAAAATTGAAGGAGACTTGCGGTGCTTGATTTGTCACACCAAAATTGATGAAACCTGTTACAAGCAATACTGCAAGCTATTGAATCTTAAAGATTGAACCAAATAATATCAGATCAGATCTAAATAATATCATATCAGATCCAAATAATTTCATATCAGATCCAAAAGTGTGGAATGAAATCAAATACCTAGCAACAATTTTGAAGGAGACTTGTGGTACTTGTTTCTTCACACCAAAATTGATGAGAACATCTACAAGCAGTACTGAAAGCTCATGAACCTGGAATATTGAACCAAGTAATATCATATCATATACAAATAAGATCATATCAGATCCAATAAAGTTCATATCGTATCCAAGAGTGTGCTCCACCGAGATGGTAGATGCACAGTTTTCTCCTTCTTCAAAACCCTGAGTATCGATGCATGCAATCATGTAGGAATTTGTTGGAAGCTCAAGATCAATGAGATTGTTTGGATCACTCCTAAAATATGAAATTATTTCCAAAATATCCAAATATTTACAAAATATAATATCATCAAACTCATGAGAGAAAACTGACATCAAATCCCCAGCAAAAATTTTGAAAGAGATTTTTGGTACTTGATTCTTCACACCAAAATTGATGAGAACAACTACAAGCAATACTGAAATATCTCAAATCCTAGAGTGAATTAATATCATATAATATCCAAATAATATCATATCAGATCCAATAAAGTTCATATGACATCCAATAGTTTTCTCCACCGAGATGGTAGATGCACAGTTTTCTCCTTCTTCAAAATTATGCATATTGGTGCATGCAATCATGTAGGAATTTGTTGGAAGCTCAAGATAAATGAGAGTGTTTGGATCAATAGTAAAATATGAAATTATCTCCAATATATACAAATAATTACTTATCTGCACACCAGAAACATCATTAGAGACAGATAAATCAAATTCCTCTCCCTTTCCTGGAGCAATCATCAATAAACTATGCACATAATTTATAATAGAAGAATCACTGGAGAATTTTTGCATAGAATGGAAGGATATATTTTATTCAATAACAGAGATTTGAATTTCTTATTCTGTATTAGCCATGTGAGGAGATGAGATATCATAAATCTCATACACTTCCGGAGTAGCAGGAGAAGGAGTCACTCCAAGGAGAATTTCTTCAATTCGAATTGATTGTGAGGAAGATTTTGCTTCTTCTTCATATTGAAAAATTTCATCAGAGAGAGTAAAGGATGAGACTTTTGAATAAGGAACTCTTGTGCTTCTGAATGTGCTCTCCAAATTTCTATAATAATCCTCATTATTCTTCCCAAAAGTTCTATCCAGTTTTTTCCAGAGATCTTTTGGGGATTCTGCAAAATCATTAAGGTAGTGCAAGCTCGAAGACCTCCAAAAGGCCTCACATATTGTTCCATAAGCTCTATCACCGTCATTTAGCCATTCATTCTCATATTGATAAGAATCTTTACCAAGTCCCATAGATACCTCATAGAGAACTTATATATTTAGAGATGCAATCATCTTCAAATTACATTTTGAATATCTTGTGGATGGAGTAAGAAGAGGAGATGATAGTATCGAATCCATATGAAGTTGAACCTGCAAAATAAATTTGAAAAAAACTAAAAATTTTTGAAATTTTTTAGAATCATGTTTTCCCTCTCGACATGAACGTATTTTCAAGGTTCATCATGCTCTCTCTGTTGCTCTGAATAAATCCAGCTAGCAAATCATCATAAGGGACTTCTGTGGAAACCCAGCTGCTTCTGATGTTCGATGGGGAGAAACAAACATGAAATCTACATGAGAAGGCTCTGATACCATATTAGAATTTGAATTACATTTATATATTCAAGAATATAGTTCTAATAATGTTTGCAGTAAATGGAGAATGAAGATACAAACTGAACAAAACAAACCACACAAGAAACATATGAGTATTGCTGAGGAATTTACAATATCTTTCACAATAATAAAATATGATGTTACAATAGTTTACACAAGAAAATAATTCGAATGCATTAGGGAGAAATTCGAATCTATCCAATGGATGTGACTATATCTAGCTCACCATCTAACTCATGGTGTCTCAATCAATATCAGAATCCAACAGATGAACTCCCAGATGTCCAACCAACTCAATCAATCAGTAATAGCTAGTTAACTTAGTACAACTAAGTGTGGTAGGTGGGAAAAGGCACCTACTCCACATGCATCCATGCATTAGTCATGCATAGCTAGCGCTAGCTAACTGATTGTGAACTAACTGGAGGCTAACTAATACTAACTAGTTCCAACTCCACCTAACTGATGGAGGTTGGATCTGAGACTCCCAGTGGCTCCTAAAATGTATGGATTGGTCTAGAAGGCACCCAAACTGATGCATGCACATGTAGTAAGTGTAGGTTAACCTCTAGCAGTGTTCCCCACACTCTAGTAACTGGTACATGTGGCCCCATTAGGCCAAGTGGACCCAATGGTACTAGTGGACCCAATTAATTAATTAAGGTTCCTAAGTTAGGCTAAATAATCTAATAGACAGTATGGTCAAGGGAGGATTAATAATCTTAACACCATTGACTTGTGAGGCACTCTATTCTGCAAATATAAAGAACAGTTTACTGCTTAAGCCTAAAGAGAAGGAGGGAGATGTTTGGCATGGAGAAGGCATGTTTACATCTCCTTCAGTGATCTGTTCTTCCTCTCATCCACACCATTATGCTGTGGTGTGTATGGAACTAAGTGTTCCATTCGAATCCCCTCTGATTCACATAAATTCTAGAAGTATCCTTTGATGTACTATCCTCCTTTATCAGATCTTATAGACTTTATTTTCTTACTGAAACTATTCTCAACCATAGCCTTAAAAACTTTAAAAGTCTCAAAAACTTTTTATTTTTGTTTCATGAAGTAGATCCAATAGTACCTAGAACAATCATCAATAAAGGTGAGGAAATGCTTGCAACCATTAATGGAGTTTGTGGGAATAGGTTCGTCTACATCACTATGTATCAAATCAAGTATAGAGGCAGCTCTATGTGCCTTCCCAATATCATACCTCTTCTCTGTATGCTTATGTACCAAGCACCAACACATACTCCATTGGAAGTTTGGATGGAAGGAAAACCTTGAACCATTTTATCATTGTGGAGTTGCTAGAGATATTTGAAATTGATATGGCCAAATATCTCATGCCAAAATTTTGCTGGTGTTGTTAGCATGAGACAATAAAGCTATAGGAGGAGAAACATGTAATAAATGTGAGAACTCATAAGATTTTGTAGAGTGATTTGAAATACCTTTTGCTATGAGATGTCCAGTGGATTTTTCTATAATCTCAATTGTTTCTAAATAGAATGTAACTCTCTTGGGAGAGACTGTATGGGTCATATGATAAACAAAAAACACGTTAGATGCAAGGGGGGAACATAGAGGACATTCTTGAACTCACCATGCTTCACTCTGACTGAACCCCTTCCTTCTGCTAGAATATGGGAATCATCTCCCATGTGGATATTAGGCCCCTTTGATAGTGTGAGGCTAGAGAAGGATTCTCTGGAGGAAACCATGTGGTTGGATGCTCCAGAATCAATTATGTATGTTGTAGAATGAGTAAGGCTATATTTCAAAGCATGGAACCTTTCATCATCTTCTATTAGTGGTTCTTCATCAGAATTCTTTGCTCCTTGTGGGAGAGCAATGTTATGCTGCTTGAGGAGAGCTGGTAGTTGATCAATCTGCTTCTTCATACAATGATATTTAGGATGGAAACCCTTCACACAATAGGGACACATCTTCTTTTCAAACTTCTTTTTCTTAAAGCTGGAGTCTCCTTCGGAAGTATTCTTATTTTGATTAGGCTTCGAATCAACTCCTTTAGGCTCCTTCTTCTTTGATTTCCCTTTTGGCTTGCACTTTGGTAGAGTCTGTCACTAGGAGAGCCTAATATTTGGAGGTCTTGATGAATCCCATCTGGATCAACTTCTCTTTCTCCTTGATTAAGGACTCGGAAAAGGAATCAAGTGAAGGAATTTTCCAACCGAGGAATCCTTCTCACTTGGAATGAAATATTGAAACAAATATAGAATACTCAGGGCCGATTTTTATGAGAATGGAGAGCACATTTTTCTCATCCTTTCTTTCTATTCCACATTGTTTTCATTGAAGTGTGAGAGACTTTAATTTAGTAAATAATTGATCTATTGTTTCAAAATTGCTTGGACGTAAGGCTACCAACTCATTCTCCAAGAGGTGTCCTAGAAGCTCATATTATTTTCCAAACAAGTCTTCAAGCTTCTCCCAAGATTCTCTAGGAGTCCCCAAACCTTCAAGGTGGAAGAGGAGATTTTTGGATATATGAGTGCATAGATAACCGAAAGCTTCATCTAAGCAGTTTAGAAACTTGTTTCTTTCAACTTGCTGATGGGGATCAACCTCCCTTCCAAGTATTATCCTGAAGTTCCTTGTTGCACAAGGAAACCTTCATATCTTCCCTCCAATCAATATAATTGAAGGGTGTTAGGATCCAAGGAGTAGAAGGTAGATAATCCATAATTCTCCTACTGGAAAAACATAAATCTTCACACAAGATACGTAGCACCTGTAGAATTTCACTGCAATACACTAAAACATTATAACTATGTTATATCCATGCCTTCCCTCTTGACATGAACATTTTCTCAAGGTTCGTCACACCTGCACCGCCACTATGAATAAATTCAGAGGAATCAAGGCACTCTTTGCGGGACTTTTGTGGAAACCCAGCTGCTTCTGATCTTCAATGGAGAGAGACAAACATGAAGCTTTCTTGAAATGACTGAGATACCATGTTAAAATTGTTGTGCCATTTATATCATCAAGTAATGAGTCCAGAATTATTGATGCAGTAAAAGGAATATAAATATACACACTGAAAAAATCAAACCACACAAGAAACAGATGAGTATAGCTCATATAATGACAATATCATTGTCATTAATCAATCTAGTATTACAATAGTGTTACATAAGGAAGGATTTGAATCAATTAGGAAGGAATTAAAATCTACCAACTGGATGTGACTGTACCTAACTGACTAGCTAACTCATGATGTCTCAATCAATATCAGAGTCCAAATGGTTATCTCTAGATGTCTAAACAACTCACATAATCAGTAATAAATAGTTAACTTAGTCTAACTAAAGTGGTAGGTGAGAAAATGCACCTAATCCACATGCAACCATGCATAACTAGTGCTAACTGAATTGATTGTGATCTAACTGAATGTAACTAGAAATTAACTAAGCTTAACTAGTTCTAATTCCAACTTACAGAAGGAGGTTGGTGCCAAGATTTCCAGTGGCTCCTAAAATGTAGGGATTGGTCTAGGAGGTGCCTAATATTATGCATGCAAGTGTAGTCAGTGGAAGTTAGCCTCTAGCAGTACTCCCCGCACTCTAGTAACTGGTACATGTGGCCCCATTAGGCCAAGTGGACCCAATGATACTAGTGGACCCAATTAATTAATTAAAACTCCTAAGTTAGGATAAATAATCTAATAGACACTATGGTCAAGGGAGGATTGATAATCCTAGCATAAAGATGTTGGAAAAAACACCTCTACTCCATAAACCAACTGAAAAGGTGACATCCCAATTTCCCTTTTAGTACTTATCCTTTTTACCCACAAGGAATACTTCAACTTTGTGTGCCAAGTTCTTTTGTTATCTTCCAACAACCTTTTGATTATCTTTACTAAGCTATTGTTGGAAGATTCTACAAGTCCAATTCCATAAGGATAGTATGTATTGGAATGATTCAAGTTAATATGGTACTTATGACAAAAATTGATCATGTTTTTTTATTTAAAGGCAGGGGCATTATCAGTTACAATCCTTTTAGGACACCCAAACCTTGACAAAATATTATTCTCTAAGAAATCTATGATGACAACATCAGTGGCTCTCCTGGTTGGTATAGCCTCAATCCATTTGGTGAAGTAATCAGTTGCAGTTAAAATCCAACTATGATAACTATAAGAATTTGGGTTAATTTATCCAATGAAATCTAACCCCCACTGCTGAAAAGGTGCTTCAACTAAAATAGGATTAAGAGGTAATGGAATGAGATTTATTTTTCCATAAAAAATATGTCATTGATGACAAGTGGTGATTTCTTTATAAACATCAGAGAACATGGAAGGCCAATAGAAACCAACCATCAAAATATGATTAGCAGTCACTTTCCAGGAAATATGTCCTCCACAAACTCCCTGATGAAATTATTTCATGGTTTCCTAAGATTCATTCTCTAGCAATAAATTCAACAAAATCCCACTTGGATCTTTCCAATACATATATTGATTCATAACACACAATTTTGCTGCTTTTATTTTTACAGACCTGGCCCTAGTTTTGCTTAATCCTGGAGGAGTTTGTATGTTTTGCAATAGAGAGACGATATCACTATGCCATAGAGACAAAGTAAAATATGCTATCACCTGCATTTCTTAATCAAGATGATTAGAATGATTGGATAGGAAATTTAATTGTAAAGATTCAAAATTTGAATCTGTCATCAGCTTAGAAAGTCCCTGCCCTTTCACCAATTCTGTGGGCCTGATATCCAAATCACACTCTAACAAAACAAAAATCCACTTAGCCCTCTTTCCTTTTGGATTAGGTTGGGTAAGGATACTTTTCACTACATTACTGGGAACATATGCTACAATGTGGGAATGAAGAATGTATACCCTGAAATATTTCAAATATTTTATCAAAGCATAAGCTTGTTTCTCCATAATATCATACTTCATTTCTCCATCCCTCAGTACCTTGCTAAAGAAATCCATACGTTGTTCAATATTTTGACTATTTTTTTGTATCAAGACTCCAACAATGGTATGTTCATATGCATATGAGAAAACCAAAATGTATTTTGAAAAATCAAGACTCACTAAAACTGGGGCTTTAGTGATTGCTTGCCTAGTATCTTTAAAATATTTTATGGCATCCACAATCCATTTAAGCTCATTATCCTTCTTCAACATATTCATGATATTTCTCAAAATCTCAGCAAAACTAGGAATAAACCTTCTAAAAAAACATACGTGTCCAATGAAAAATTGTATTTCCTTTTTACTCCTAGGTTCCTCCACTTTCAAAATGGCATTTACCTTGTCCGAAGCAATTTTGATTCCATATTTAGAAATAATGTGTCCCAACAACATTCCCTCTTTCATAGCGAAATTGGGATTCCTGGGATTAAGGGAAATACCATACCTCTTACACTTCAGAAATAATTTTTCCAAATGTTTCACATGGTCCCTGTCAGATTTAGAAAATACGGTGATATCATCCATATAAATCACTACAAATTTATCCTTTTCTTCCGCAAAATCTATGTCCATGGCTCTTTGAAAAGTATCTCACGTATTTATTAAACCAAATGGCATCTTGGCATACATGAAAGTACCCCAAGGTGTAGTAAAAGCAGTTTTCTCTTGGTTTTCAGGAAGGACCTTTATCTGGTTATACCTAGAAAATCCATTAATAGAGGAAATTCTTTCAGCTCCCACTACTTTCTGTAAAATATGATCCATCTTGGGTAAATGATAATTGTCTTTTAATGATACTTTGTTAAATCCACACAGATTTTGATCTCACTATTCTTCTTTCTAACATGTACTAAGTTAGATACCCATTTAGAAAATCTGAGAGTGACAATAATCTTTGCATTAAACATTTTATTCACTTCTTTTTCAATTGGAGGCAACAACATAAGATTGATTCTTCTCAATTTATGTCTAAATGTTTTTTCCCCAGGTCTGATAGGAATGGTGTGTTGTATGATAGAAGTATCATATTATTTTAAATATTCATAGCTCCATGCAAACAAATTTGTATAATTCTTCATCAGATGAATGTATCTTTCTTTTTATGTTGCACGGAAATTTCTAGATAGTTTCACAATTCTGGGTAAATCTTCAGTCCCTATGTTTTGGTCTTCAATATCATTTCCAGCAGGCTGAACCTTGGGATATTTGGAAACCTCATTTTGATCAAATGGTTTTTCTAGAGGAATTAGATGTTTTGGAATATAATTTCTTTTCAATTGGATTATATCTTTTCCTCCAATCACATTTTTTAATTTCTTCTTTTCAACATATTCTTCAACAAACTATACATTTTCTTGGAAGGTTTCTATAATTTGATTTTTTGTGTCTATTTTTGTATTTACAAATTCATCAAACAATTCCAGAATTCTCTTTATTTGTAGATCATATTCAAATACTTACCAGTACTTGGAATTTTCAGGAATGGAAGGTCTATGTACAATTGCTAGTTTGTATTTTTTCTTTGAGTAAATGGGAACTTTGAAATTTCTAGCAGTGGTGGCCAATGAATCAACTACTTGATTTTCTCTTTTGGGAATGACTCTAACTTTATATTCTGTGAATAAATTAGCCAACATATCTCAGGCCTCATTTCTGTATGCTCTCATACTAGGATGTTTAGTTTGGTAGTTGTCATTCACTTGGTTAACCACTAACTCTGAATCTCCAAACACATCTATTCTTCTAGCTCCCAAATATTGTAAGGAATTCAAACCTAACAGCAGAGCCTCATACTTTACTACATTATTTGTACATTCAAAATTTAACTTAAATGAATACACTTTAAAATATGTATTGGGAGAACTTATCTATATACCAGCACCAACTCCTTCTTTATTGATAGAACCATAAAAAAACATTTTCCACAGTCCCTCTTCATTTTGTTTTTCTCTAATGCTTCATGTCTTTTGGAAAAATATTTATTTTCTTTCACTTCCACCACTATCGGAATTTGTGAATCAGCATGTGCATCATTGAAAAATATCGGAAGACCCCAAATCAATATCCACAACATATATAGGATGGTTATTAGGTTTGTCTTTGCTACTAACCACATATCCTAACCTCTTTTCTCTATACATTATTCTATGACCCCCAAACAAAGGAATAGTTTCATATGGCATATCCATCTGTGATGTTCCTTTTAATTGAATCCCGCGATCTTGACAATAGCATACCAAATTTGGGAGGGATGTCAGCCAATACCACGCCCATAACAATACTTTTAGATGGAATCTGAGAAAGAGTCACCTCCATGTATTTAATCAACCCTAGACATCTTACCTTTCTAAAATAAAAAGAGTACAAGTATTTATAAGGTCTTGTAATTTCCAATCCTAAACTTTCCACTACTACCCTTGGCATTAAGTTATGAGATGCCCCTGAATCCAGCATATTGTTGTGCAAAATCATATCATGAACATCAAACTCACAAAAAAAGGTGAAAAAAAGGAGGGACATCCTCTTCACCCGTGTTTTCAACTTTAGGCCCAAGAACAATAGTGGGAGCATCATCTATTAACTCTAAAGTATCTAGCTGAAATTCACCATCGTTTTTAACCATCTTAGTGATTTTGTCTCTGTATTCATTATTCCTCAACAACTCATTAAATGGAATGAAAATATTGATTTTAAACAATTCATTTTGTAAATTGAAAGAGGAAACTGCTCTATACACATCAACTGGTATTGGATGTCTAACTTCTTTTAGTAGTTCTTTCTGGTGCTTTATGTGCAATATTTTCTTTTTGTTTCTCTTTTTATTTTCTGTTTGTTTTTTCTACATTTGGAGGACTACTAGAAGGCTGATTTCAATTGGGCATTCCTTTATTGATAATTACATATCTACTTCTCAGTTCAATTTCTTTTGAAAATCATCAATGGAATTTTGATAACCCATTTGATATTGTTTTGATTCTATCTCAAATGCATTACAATCATTTGCTTGAACAAAAAGATTGTGCTCTTTTTCAGTGAGATAAACCTCAATATCCAAATCATCAAAGTGGTGTATTTGGTTATCCATTGGATCATTTTATTCCTTATCATCAACATAATTTTCAAGGAATGAAGGGCTTATCTGTTGATCTTTAGGGTTTCTTATATTTCTTGGATCTCTCTTCCCAATTTAAGCGGAAGGAGGAGGTGGTATTCTAAAGTTTGGATTTCTTATTTTGGGTTCAAGTTTCTCTCTATTAGGTGGTATGTTATCTAAATCCAATATGTCCATCAATATTTCCATAGTATTCATCATTATCTCAAACTTTGCATCACTTGGAGAAGAATCATAGGTGGAAGGGTAATTTTATTATCTAGTTTTTATCCTATCCACTTCCAGCCTCTGTTTCATTTTCCCTGAAGCCATCATATTGGATTCCACCTCCAAATCATCTTTAAACACTGTAGGAATATTTTCATATTTCCTCTCTCAATAATAGGGAAAAATAACTCTCAAAATCATCTACATAATGTAGTTTGGTAGCACCTACTAAGGGTTTAATATCTGCTGGAATGGAATTATACACCCTCATAAACCTACTGGAAAACTCATGAACTGACTCAAAATTTCCCTTTTTTAAATTATTTTATTGTGACAGAACTTGTAAGGGACTCTTCTTGTCTTCCCACCTATCCAAGAAAAAAGTTCGGAAGGCTTCAAATGTAAGTATAGATCTTGCAGGTAAATATTTGAACCATCTTTTTGCCTCTCCAGACAAAATTTGAGCAAATAGACTCATCTTGGCATCATCATAGTCAACTTCCTCCAAATTAGTAAAGTATTCAAACCTATCCATGTGTTTTCTAGCTATAAAGTTCCCTTCCCCGTCAAATAAAGATATTCTTTGTGAATATTTTTGGGGAAAATCATGTAGCACAATAGGCATAGCCAAATGAGAAAACTTGATTGCCATGGGTCTAGGAGGATTTGGGACAATAGGAGGATTTTGAATAGTAGGGGAAATTTGAACATGGATTGGAATATGAGGCTTAAAGGTTTGGATTAAAGGATTATTTTCCTCTATATTTATAGCATCTTGAAGACTATGCCAACGTGAGTCTAGTAAATATGGTGAGCCTGTTTGGATTGATTTTATTATGTTTCAAATCTGATTCAGATTTTGACCTTAACAAAGACCTTTCAAAATTTATTTCCCATTCAAAATATTGAAAACTACGAAATTCTTCTTGACTATGAGAAACAAGACCTTTCAAAATGAGAAGTATTTATTTGTTCTTTACCATTCCTACATCTAATCAAACTTTATGGGTTTTCCACTATATTTTGGAATCATGATTACCTCTATTTTGTGCCCTCTTGAAAGCCAATATTTCTTCTTCTAAATGTCCTTTGAAAATCAATGTGGATTCGCTAGGGAAAATGCACAACCAACCTAAACTCCAAGAATTTCTATTTTTCCACAAAAATATTATCTTTCTTGAATTCTTTGTCGTTCTCGTAGGGCAAATTTGAACTCTCGATCCTAGGAAATGATGCCAAGATGTTATTACTCAAAATGTATCTTCAGTTGTAAAGTATAATCCCAAGGTAACCAAAAAACCAGGCTTTAGTAAAGAAATATGGATTCTTTCTCTCTAGAGAGGGATCTCTCAATATTGATATCATAAGGCCAGATATATAAACAAATAATAAAATTTAATATGGGTGATGGTTGAAACAAGTGCACATTGGGCATGGAATCATGTAGGAAAATAACATTTACAGTGATGTTGCATAGGAAATTTGACAAAGGAAAGGTAACTATCTCTTCACGGTCAAAATGCTTGTTGTCTAGGATATAGAGGAATTTTATAAACAGTCCATTAATGTGGGCATATATCAAGGATGAATCCACCATTAAATTTAGTTGAAAGGGTTTTGTGAATTATTAAAAGTAATCAAACAGAGAATATGAATATGAATTTTGAACCATTGTAAACTCATTCAAGCATGAAAATGAAAACATAATGGAAGCTTAAACTGGAAACACATACACATAAAAGAAAAGGAAACACATACTGTAAATATGACAACACGGGATTCTCTATCAAAAGGCAAGCTTCAGCTCTGTAATTTTATTAATTTTTGGAATCTCAATTACAATGCCAAACTCTCATGGGTTCCAGCCCCTGTTACCTTATAAAAACTTGCTTAAATACAAAATAGTGCTCCATGAGCTGATAACTAACTATATGCTAAAAATAGGCAAATAATTGCCTTTTTACATTTTTCATTTTTGTTTCTCAATTAATAAATTCTCTGAAAATAAAGTATAAACTATTTACTAACTAATAATCAAATTATATTCAACAAGTCTTCAACATTTATTCATCAATGCAGTCTATATTTGGTTTTTCCATATTCTCAATTGTCTTCCATTGGTCGACAGTTGACAAATCCAAGCTGGCCATTTCCTATGCCAACACTCTTAATTCCACATGTTCCACGTAAGAAAATTATGGAAGTTGTGCACATGTGGTTCCGAAGGCATGCAACATATCAAAATATTCTGACAACTTATCCAATATTGTGTTTATAGACAAGGATTGTTGCATATCTTGAAATTTTTTGTGGTCCAATCTACATCTAACCAACTGAGCATGATATTCTGTTTGAGATAGAATTTTACCTTTTTCTTCCCAAAAGAAAGGTAAACCCTTTTTGCATAATGGTGAGAATAAATCAATAAACAATTTAATATGACGATTCATGATATCGATCTTTGCCTGTACATTATCAATATGTTGGTGTTTTCAAACAATCTTTATCACCCATGTAATGACTGAAACTCTATCCTTGATACTCGCTACTTTCAAATCACCTTCAGTCAAGCCATTCATAAAAATAATTTTGTTGTTTGTAGTGTCTATTGGATTTTTATTCAACACTTCCTTGACTGTTGTAACACTTTGTCTGGAAGTTTGCATAAATTTTTCTTTATCTAGAATGTAGTCCAGGTAGGGCTTGATTTTTGTTGCTTCATATATTATCATATCCCAGATGATATGTTTTTCTCCGTGCACAGGAATTTTTCCAGTTACTTGCTTCATCAATTTATTATTTTTATCAAGGAGATATTTACACTTATTCTCCCAAGAATTTATTTCATCTTCCCTTTTTAGAGCTAAATTTTCTAGATTCTTATTTTGATTCCTCAACCCAACAATCTCTAAATCCCTCAAGATAACTTGAGACATTTCTTTCACAATAGATTGCTCATTATTTTGTGCAGGAGGTGGAACAACTTGCACTTCAGTTTCCTTTTCTTTTTCTTTTATTTTTTTTCTAAGTCAGCTTGATTTTTATTTATCAAAATTAATGTGCCATTGATCTTCATGCAATGAGTGAAATTATATTGAATTATTATGCAATGTAAAGGAATGAATAATATCCACTGAACAAGACAAATCTCACAGGAAACAGACAAGTATTTCTCAGTATAATTACGGTATAAAATTCATTAATCCCATTAATATACAACAACGTTACATAAAGGAGAATTCAAATCATGTGGATAGGATTCGAATCACCAAATCAATCTGACTGCATGTCTAACTAGAAGTGTCTAAATCACTATCGGAGTTCACTAGGCTAAATCCAGATGTCTAATTTAGTCTGTCCATCAGTTATAATAAGTTAAACTAGTCTAACTGATGTGGTAGGTGAGAAGTAGGTGAGAATAGGTTCTTTCCCACATGAAACCATACAATACTAGCGCTAACTGAATTGGAGGACATATAACTGAATGTAGCTAGAGCATATCTTAGCTTGACTAGTTACCAACTACCAACTTAACTGAAGGAGGTTGGTGCTAACACTCCCAATGGATCCTAAATTGTAGGGATTGGTCTAGGAGGCACATAAACTAATGAATGAAGGTGCAGTCAGTTGCATTTAACCTCTATTTGTGTTCCCTGCACTCTAGTGACTAGGATAGGTGGCCCTATTATCCCAAGTGGACCCAATGGTACTAGTGGACCCGATAACAACTAAATGAGTCCTAAGTTAGTCGAATATAATCTAATAGACCATTTTGGAAAAGGGAGGATTATAAATCCTAACACCCGGTTGAATCCTAACTTGGAAAACTGTGGGCCCTGGAAATACGGACAAAAGTCATCCATATACAATCTAAAAGAATTAAAAAATGTTTCTTAATAAACTGAGGAAATAGGAGAAAACCTCATGGGAAAACCCCACCTCAAAATAATCAAGAACATGAAATACAGGCTATTTTTAGAAAAAAGGAAACCTCCTCCTTACAAAATAACTTTCAAAAACTATGTTGCAATTCGTAGCACTATGCAGTTGCATGGTTCTTCTGTGCAGCAGCATCCTAGAGTTTTACATGTGAACCATTCAATGTCATTCTAATCTGATGGATGTTTTATGTGTTTCTTTTGTATGGAAGAGGTAAGGAATGATCAATTTTATTCTTTTGTGGTCCAAATAGTTGATCATTTGCTATCATCATGTAGCAATTTCTTGGAATCTTGTTGCACCACTCTGTAGGGAGTGAATCTATGAGACAAAGAGAGATAAACATGCTCATTCTGACACTGGGACTTTGTTCTCCTTTTGTCTTTTGGATTCCCAACACCATCCCCAACTTCAACAATGATATTTTGGGCACATCTAAGATTAGGCCTTTGTTTTGGAATAGATGTTGGATCTAGATATAGAATCTCATGAGGTTCAACCTCAATACTAACATCACATTGATATGGTTCCTCTTCATATGAATCTGAAACATGTAACAAATCATCATCATCAAAAGGTAGTGGAAGAGTGGTTATACCTTCTTATGCTTCAGATGGTGGTGAATCAAACAACTAATATTCTTCAAACCGAACAATTCGATCAATGAAGCATTTCTTAGTTGCAACCTCCATCAACTTGTATGATTTTTCATACTCTGCATATCCTAGTAGAATGCATTCACTAATTTGGTATTGGAAGGCCTTTCTTTTATCACTAGGTATTTTGGCCCAAGCTTTGGAACCAAAAACTCTCAAGTGAGAGACATTGGGCTTATTCCCATGCAGTGTTTCAAATGGAGTGGCCCCAACCACTAATTTATGAGGCACTCTATTATGTATGCATGAAGCACAATTTACATCCTCTGCCCAAGGAGAAGGAGGAAGATTCTTGGCATGGAGAAGACATGTTTCCATATCCTAATTCAGTGATCTATTTTCCCTCTCATCCACACCATTCTATTGTGGTGTGTATGGAATTGAGTGTTCCATTCGAAACCCCTCTCATTCACAATAATGCTAGAAATATATTTTAATGTATTCACCTCCTTTATTGGATCTTAAGGACTTGATATTTTTCCTGAAACTATTTTCAACCATAGATTTAAAACTTTAATAATTCCAAAACTTATGATTTATGTTTCATGAAATATATCCAGTAGAACCTGGAACAATTATCAATAGAAGTAAAGAAATACATGCAACCATTAATTGATGTTGTGGGCCTTGTTCCCACCACATCAATCTGTATCAAATCAAGTATAGAGGAATCCCTATGTGCCTTCCCAACTTCACACCTATTCTCTGGATGCTTACCTACCAAGAAACCAGTACATACTCCATCATGAGTTTGGATGAGAGGAAAACCTTCAACCATTTTATCATTGTAGAGTTGCTGGAGATATTTGAAATTGATATGCCCAAATCTCTCATGCCATATCTTACTGGTGTTGTTAGAATTAGTTAATAAAGTTGTAGGAGGTGAGATAGACAAAAAATGTCAGAACTCATAAGCCTTAGTGGCATGATTAACAATACCTTTCACTATGATCTTTCCAGTAATTTTTTCTGTGATTGCAACTGAGTCAGAATTGAATGTAACTCTGTTGGGAGAGCTGGTATGGGTCATCTGATAAACAAACAAAAAGTTTGCTACAAGAGAGGGAACATAGAGAACATTCTTGAACTCACCATGTTGTATTTTAATTGAACCTCTACCGATAGCTAGAATTTGGGAGTCATCTCCCATGTGAATTATTGGTCCTCTTGATAGTGTGAGGGTGGAGAAGGATTCCTTGGAGGCAACCATGTGCTTGGATGCTCTAGATTCAATCAAATAAGTTGTTGATTGAGTAAGGCTATCCTTCAAGGCATGACACCTCTCATTACCTTCTGTCTGTGGTCCAACATCAGAATTCTTTGCTCCATGTGGAAGATCAATGTTGTTATGTTCAAGGAGGGTGAACAACTAGTTGATCTGCTTCTTCATACAATGTCTTTCAGGATGAAAAACCCTCATACAATAGGGACACTTGTCTTTTCAAACTTTTTCTTTCTCTTGGAGCCCGAAGCTCCTTCGAAAGACCTCTAGCTCTATTTTGGTTTTGAATCAGATGCTATAGGATATTTCCCCTTGTGCTTCCCTTTATCTTGTACATAGGTAGAATCCGACATCAAAAGATCTTGGTTCTTGGAATTTTGGTGGACTCCCATTTGGACCAGCTTTTCTTGCTCCTATATTAAGGACTCGACAAAACTATCAAGTGAAGGAATATTCCAATTTGGGATGGAATCTCTTCTGAAATGGAAGGTAGATATGAATACAAAATAATCAGAACCAAGTTTGTTAAATACGGAGAGCACAAGATGCTCATCCTTCATCTCTATTCCACATTGCTTACGTTATAGCTTACAAGACTTGAATTTGGTAAAAAATTGTTGGATAGTCTAGAAACTAATGGGCTGCAAGGCTATCAGCTCATTCTCCAAGATGTGTCCCTGAAACTCATATTTATTCAAGAATTCAAACTTCTCCCAAGATTGTTTGGGAGTCCTCAATCCCTCAAGATGAAAAAGGATATCCATGGACATGTAAGAACATAGGAAGCCAAAAGCATCATCCAACCGGTTCAGAAACTTGTTTTTCTTAGCAGGATGATGAGGTTCCATCTCTTTTCCCATTTTCATCCTAAACAATACCATCTTGCACAAGGAGACATGCATATATTCCCTTCAATCAACATATTTTAAGGGTGTTAGTATCTGGGGTGAGAAATATTGAGAATCCATCAATTCTCTTTCTAATCAGACAATTTCTTCAAACAAGCTACATAGCACCTATAAGAAAACACTACAAAAACAAAACCATTTCGCACTATGGCATATTCAAGCCTTCCATCTCGATAGTACACTTTCTCATAGTTCGTCATGCCCACAGAGATTTTGCTGAATGAATTCAGAGTTAGAAATGCACACTTTGCGGGACTTATGTGGAAACCTGACTGCTTCTGGTGTACAATGGATATTAGATAGACTTGAGCCTTTCCTGAGTAGGCTCTGATACCATATTAGAATTGATGTGCCATTGATCTTCAGGAAATGAGTGCAATTAGATTTAATTATTATGCAGTGTAAAGGAATGAATAATACCCACTAAACAAGACAAATCTCACAGGAAACATACAAGTATTGCTCAGTATAATTACAATATAAAATTCATTAATATCAGCAATATACAATAGTGTTACATAAAGGAGAATTTGAATCATGTGGATAGGATTCAAATTTCCAACTCAATCTAGTTGCATTGCTAACTAGAAGTGTCTAAATCACTATTAGAGTTCACTAGGCTAACTCCATATGTCTAATTCAATCTCTCCATTAGTTATAATTATTTAAACTATTCTAACTAATGTGGTAGGTGAGAAGTATGCGAGAATAGGTTCCTTCCCACATGAAACCATGCAATACTGGTGCTAACTAAATTGGAGGACATCTAACTTAATGTAACTGGAGCATATCTTAGCTTGACTAGTTACCAACTACCAACAACTGAAGGAGGTCTATGCCGACACTCCCAGTGGATCCTAAATTATAGGGATTGGTATAGGAGGCACATAAACTGATGTGTGAAGGTGCAATTAGTTGCACTTATCCTCTATCTGTGTTCCCCGCAATCTAGTGACTGGTATAGGTGGCCCCATTAGCCAAAGTGGACCCAATGGTACGAGTGGACCCAATAATAAATAAATAACTCCTAAGTTAGGAAAATATAATCTAATAAACCAGTTTGTACAAGGGAGGATTATAAATCCTAACATTCTTAAGGGCCTTCTCATTTTCAATTAAAAGAACCCTTTCTTTCTCCCATTGTTTCTTATCTTCAACAAAATTTAGAAGCTTTGCTTTGCAGTCATTCAACTCATCATTTAATGTTTCTTCTTCTTTTTCCAGCACTGAGGCTTGAATGAGATGAGTGGAAGGGATATTTAGTTTCTTTTTTAGCAGTTGAATAATTTTCTATTTTTCATTAAGAAACATATGATTTGCTTCTCCTTTATCTACTACTACGGTTAGTAGTTAGTAAATCTCCTTGAAGCTTTTTAAATCTGCTGTTGGTGTGCCTTATTTTCAACTCTCTCTTGTCTTAATTGATTATCAATTTTTATCTTGGTTGACTGTAATCTGGATACTTTCAGATTTTCCTTAAGCGGGTCACTACAAATGACCTCCCCAGTTTTCTTATGCAAATGTATCATATCCGGAACATGGATTTTTTCCAGATTCATTCAAATCTCTACTACCTTGTTCTTGGTGGCTATTGCTAAGTTTAGAGTGTTCTGAGTATGGTATCTAACAGTAACCAAATGCACATCCTTACTTGACATTTTCCTTACATCAACATATAGTTTTAAGGATTCATTTGTAGACATTTCTTTATCATCTAGGTATTTATCAAACAACACCATTCCTATATTAAATTGAGTTGTAGATTCCTCAAGAGTCTCAGAGAAAGCATACTCATTTATTTCAAAGTACGGGCCTTTTAATTCCATCTATTTTTTCTTCCCTTTAGTATATGTTACCTTTATCAATTCACCTTCCCCTTCCACCTTCTTCTTCTTAGATGTTACTGTATTATCTTCATGGTCAATCTCCATAGCATCAGAAAATTCCTTTTATTAGTCATTTCAGAGTGACTAGAAATAGGAGTAACAACCTGTGGTGCCAGAACAATAGCTAATGGATTTGTTTGTGTATCATCATAATATTTCATTGGAGATGTGGATCATTTTTGCATGTCTTCTTCATTCTGTGTTGAGAGACGATAATCTGCCCAATTTGTACTCTAACTTAGGCCTTCAATCTCCAAGTGTTCAAATGGCTTGTTTTTATTGCCCTGCCTCCTTATGGAAATAATGTGATGAGGGTAATAATTCATGGTTGTAGTTGTTTGGAGCGCTATATCCTTCATACTTTCTACCATAGGTAAAGAAATTTTGTTTCTTATAATGAAAGGCCCAACCACCTAGGGAAACTTGATCTATGAATATTTTTTGAAATTGATGAAATGATCATTCTCAACAATGAGCTTTTGACTAATCAATTCTAATGAAAAAATACTGGGGGTAAGAAAGGCAGGCAAGATATATGATTCATGGAAAAATCCATACACCCTAATGACATTACCTTATTCTAGTAAAACCCAATCCCAAATTCTCCTCTCTGGTCAAAACTGTAATAATTCTTTCATAATTGGTAACACTCTTGGCAACTTATGATGGAAAAAGACTTTGTATAATTTATAAATTAGGAAATTCATGTATTTGCAAAATATTCTATTGATTTTTATCAATTAATACCATTTCTATAAACTACAAGTTATATTCATTAAAGAATAAGAACATTCTCACTAAGTATGATTGGAATATGAAAAATATTGTATTGTGGAAATTCACTAGCTGTGACTGAATGCTCTCAGCTAGGAAATGATCATATTTAAAGAAAACTAATTGATGTATATGGGATGACTCAAATGGACTAGTACTGAATTTAAAAAGGAAACTCATTAACAATCCAGTAACATATTTGTCAGTATCTAAACCTAAGAATTGACTCATGAGAGAAATGACCAACTGAGTTTCATCATTAAACAAATTTGTATCGACAAGGAAAGCTTGATTCTATAAAGACACATCCGGTTTGAAACAAGTGGTGAAAAAATATTGTTTATGTTCAACAGATGAATCATGAAATGACTGTACTAGGATTTACTCACTAAAATCTTCACGGACTTGGGTAAATATAGCAAGAACTGCAAAGGCATCTCAAACAACTAATGGGATGATAGGAGACAAAATTTTAGTATTGGTCACATCCATAATTACCCTTTCAGAAGAAAATTAATTTGAAGTGCAACAATCAATGAAATCAGGAAAACCTAAGATTTGCTCTGAGAAAAAAAAACCTAGAAATATTACCTATAGACACCATGCACATCTATACCCTGGTCCTTAAACATTTTTAATTTAGATGTTAACTCATTTACTGAACCAAATGACAGTAATGTATCAAAAAATTCACAGTCCTTATCTTCTAAAACCTCTTCAATCTGCTGGTATTACAAGACCTGAGCCTCTACTTCTTTTACATTGTCCATTTTAAATACTCTTTAGCAGGAGAAAATGGCCTACCTGGACAATTGAAAAGTGGAAAGGAATTTCTCTGAGTTGGATTCTTTCGCACAATGTTAAGCTTTTGAATTCCATTGCATAAAAAGACAAATGGTCCTTTTCCACATGCTTTATTCTATAATATTTTATTCTACCTATTTGTCATGCATATTACTCAGTTGGATCTTTCTCTGTCCGTAGATTTGATGTTGTAGTGTCCCCGACCCTTCGACTAATGAAGAGGACGCTACCTTACATTAAACATCTGGGCATATATCCCCATGAACATATACATACATATAATGATGAAGAAAAAAAATGCTTAAAAACATAAAACATATGAAGATGCATAATCACACATATATTCAGCGGAAGCAACACAACAGTCATATACAATTAAGCATTCAACATGTATATCATCATTCATCAATGGTAAATATGATTGCAAACACAAGTTAAAGAAAGAATACTTATCTTATAAGAACTGTCCCACAACCAGCTATGTCACTGCAACGTTCCACCCAACCATAGGCCCACGTGCTCCTTAATCTCTCAGCAATGCTGCCACCCCTGAGCCGGGCATGATTCCCCAAGGAATAAGCAACTAGAAAGCTTACATATAGCCAAGGATAACAAAACATGCCAAGCCAACACAGTTGGGTTTATCAGGAAAATAATGGATCAACCAAGCCAACACATTTGGGTTTATCAGGCCATCTAAGAGCTGGGAAAGGCTAAATGCTAAGCTGGTGAGCTCATTGAAGAGCTAAGGACACCTACACTAGAACTATCCTGGATTCTAGAACACCCACACATGCCCAACACAAGGAAATCAGTCCTTTCTCTGCTACACAGTCCCTCAGGCCCTGACCTCCCTTCCAGTGCTATTCAGGGGTTGTGGAGAAGAAAGCTAGCCCTCTAGCTCTATCTGTGTGGTTTCCAAACACACTAGGTTTATCAAGCAAACCAAGCCCTCATCCCTACTCCCAACACAGTTCGAATACCAGCCACTGCATGCATGTAGTCAACCAACATTTACAGCTTGGACAAAGGAAAATGACTCCTGAGTCATTCTTGTCCCTATCATGGCCAAAACGACTCCCAAGCAACCTACAATAGCCCCAAAATGTAACAACAAACGCAACCAACAAACATGGGGAAACAACAGCCCGCCCTGAACAACGAAACCACTGGGGAACTAGCACAGACTACAGTGGGGAAGAAAAACAGTCTCCCAACCTGTGCGTGAGGGAAATTTACACCAGAACCCAAAATTCAGATGGAAATACACACCCGATACCACTCTATGGAAAATGTGAATGACAACCGAAACATCTTCCCCTTGGTTGCGTGAGACCCAATAGAAAAGAATCCTTTGCATGAGGAACAAGACGTCCCCCTGCGAGAGGATGAGCAGCCATTCCTGAATGGCAAGTGGGTAGTGCAGGAGTGTTCTCATCCCATCGTGGAGAGAGTGGAATGATCGTGGGTGTAGTCGCTTCTTCTGCCCAACGTGAGGTTCTATTTGCTGGTGGAGTGTGCGTGTGGGCAAGGACTGACAATCCTGCCGCACTCCACTCCCCAGCAATAACTGCCTCAACTATTCGGCAAAACATTTAGAGTGGTAGTTGGATAAGACAAGGGAAGATGATCCAATCAAAAAGAGTGGTGACACATGGCTTTTCCCCCATGGATCAAGGTTTACCATTCCCCCTCCTTATCCTTATGAGAATCATGCCCCTTCTCAATTTAGTTGCAGTGAACATAGCTAGTTGGGTTATTTAATTAAAATGCATAGTAGCTACATGATGCCACAACTTAATATGTATGTTACATATCCTGATATACCATCGGTAACAGTCCAATCACTGAAACATAACATAACTGAATCGGTGGTGTGGCTTTTGCCTTCAACTCCACACCACGGTTGATTACAATATATACATCACATACATTAATGCAAATGGGGTGAAAACCAGGGTGTTACATTCCCCTCCCCCTTCAATAGCACTATCCTCGGTGCTTTAAAAAAATGAACAAAATGCTACACTGGTATCGCCTCAGTGTTCTACAAAATTGAAAAAAAATGGATGTGCCAATTACATGGAATCCTCTGCTCCCACGTATCCTCTTCAGGTCCGTAGTGCTCCCATTGCACCTTTACCTACCCTATGGCTCGGTTCAGGAGCATTGTGACCTTCCTGTCGAGGATGCACATTGGCTCGGTTTGGAACTCTCCCTCGAGTTCCACCTAAATCACATCCCAATTTATCACATGGTTAGGATCATGTACATATTTATTAAGCAAAGAGACATGAAAAACATTATGAGCTCTAGTACTAGCAGGAAATGCAAGTCTATATGCAACAGGCCCTATTCTTTCAAGAAATTCAAACGGCCCACAATATCTTGGTGACATATTGGCACAACTTCCAAGATTCAAGGAACTCTTCTTTGCTTTCACTTTGAGGTAAACATGATCCCCAACACTAAACTCTCTATTTATCCTATGCTTATTTGCATAGCTTTTCTTTCTGTCCTGTGCTGCTTTCAGATTCTTCCTGATCTTTACAACCTCTTGTTCCATTTCCTTGAGCAATTCTGGTCCAAGCACAATCTTGTTCATTGGATTATCCCAAGTCACTTGTGTCCTACACCTTCTTCCATACAAAGCTTCATACGGACTCATCCCCAAGTATTTCTACTGTCCATTATTATAAGCAAACTCTACCAAGTGTAAGCAATCTTCCCACTTGGTTGGTTTGTCCATCACATACATGCGAAGCATATCTTCAAGCACTTGATTAACTCTCTCTGTCTGTTCACTGTCTGAGGATGGCATGCAGTGCTGAAGTTTAGCTTTGTACCCAAATATGCAAACAACCCCTTCCAAAAAAATGGAAGTAAAATTGACATCTCTATCAGAGACTATTGCCTTCGGCAATCCATGCAATTTGAAAATCTCCTTCATGAAGATCTTTGCAATGTCATCAGTCTAGTGCATAGACTTAACTGGTATAAAATGTGCTACCTTTGTCAACTTGTCTACCACAACCATGATGGAATCATGTTGTCTCCCAGTCATCGGCAATCCTATAATAAAATCCGTGGAAATAACTTCCCATTTCCATTTCGAAACTGGCAAAGGCTACAACAATCCTGCTGGATGTTGATGCTTAACCTTTACCTGTTGACATTTCATACACCTTGAAATGTATTCAGCCATGTCCTTTTTCATCCCTTGCCAAAAGTACTGCTTTCTAGCTATAGCAATTGTCTTCTGGTGCCCTGGGTGACTAGAATACGGAGCTTGATGGATTTCATCCATAACAACTCTCCTCAAATCTGCTACATTTGGAATATAAATTCTGCCTTTATAAGTAAGAAGTCCATCTTCTTCCAATTTATATCCCTCATACCTCTTCTCAAGACTTTGCTGCTGCAATTTGTCTTTTACCTTTTCATACAATTCATCTCCGGCAACATGATTAAAAATATGCTGCCTCAAATCTGATTGGCAAATACTAAGAGATGCCACATGCATTTCCTGTACCTTCCTGTTGAGTGCATCAGCTACCTTATTCTCTTCCCCCTTTATATGCTTGATTTCAAAATCAAACTCGCATAAAAATTTCAGCCATCTTGCTTGCCTAACATTCAAAGTAGGCTGATCAAATAGATACTTCAGACCACAATGGTCTGTTCTGAGTTCAAATATTCTACCTATAAAGTAATGTCTCCACATCTTGAGAGCATGTACTATGGCTACAAGCTCTAGATCATGAGTGGCATAGTTCTTCTCATGCTCCTTCAACTTTATTGACTCATAACATATCACGTGGTTGTCCTGCATAAGGACTCCTCCAAGCCCTTTTCCGCATGCATCGATACATACCACAAAATCTTTCTCTGGATTTGCAACTTTCAATACTGGTGCACTGGTGAGAAGATCCTTCAACCGCTGGAAGCTTTCTTCACACTTCAGATTCCATTCAAACTTTATCCTCTTCTTTTGCAAAGAAGTGATGGCATGTGCAACCTTGGAAAATCCCTCAATGAATCTCCTGTAGTATCTTGCAAGTCCCATAAAAGATATTACATCTGTCACATTTCTAGGAGTAGGCCAATTCATAATGGCTTCAATCTTCTCAGGGTCTATTGATATACCCTCTTCTAAGATAATGTGACCCAAATACTTTATTCTATCTCTATAGAAGTCACACTTGCTCAGTTTTTCACACAACTGATGCTCCCTGAGCAATTGCAATGTCAATCTCGAATTCTCTTCATGCTCTTCCTCATTCTTAGAATAAACAAGAATGTCATCAAGGAAAACAAGAACAAACTTATCCAAATACCTGTTGAAGACACTGTTCATAAGGCACATAAATGTAGCTGGTGCAGTTGTGAGACCAAATGGTACCACTACAAACTCATAATTCCCATACCTTGTCTTGAAGGTAGTCTTATGAATGTCTTCATCCTTGATTCTCACCTGATGGTAACCAGACCTCAATTCAATCTTGGAAAATACCTTTGCTCCTCTCATTTGATCAAAGAGGTCATCAATCATTGAAAAAGGATATTTGTGCTTCACAGTAACCTTTTTCAACTGTCTGTAATCAATACATAGCCTGAGTGTACCATCTTTCTTCTTCACGAACAGAATCGGTGCTCCCCAAGGAGACACACTCGGTCGGATATACTTCTTTTCCAACAACTCTTGCAGTTGCATCTTCAACTCTAGCATCTACAGTATACTCATCCTGCAGGGTGTCTTGGACACTAGTGCCATTCCTGGCACAAGTTCAATTGTGAAATCTCTGTCACTCTTTGGAGGAATCCCTGGAATCTCATCAGGAAACACATCCTTGAATTCCTGTAACACCTGATAGTCTTCCAACCTAGGAGTTTCACCTCCTGTTGGTTCCAGAATATGAGCTGCATACAACTGGAAACCTTTCCTACATAACTTTTTCAACTACATTGTTGAAACCTGTCTTACCTAAATTTCCTTTGGAATACCTTTCACAACTACCGGGTTTCCTTCTTCATCCATGCATTCAAAAGTTTTGTTATAACAGTCAAGTTTCACTTTGTGAGCTTCTAACCAATCCATTCCAATGAGAACATCATAGGAACCAAGAGGTAGAAAATTCAGATCTACACAAGTGATCAATCCATTCATAACCAATGGAAATTTCTCCACCACTTCAGTGACCTTTCTTTTAGTCCCAGTGGATAGCTAAACTAACCAAGATTTTCTATGCTTGAACTTCTTAAAAGAACAAATCTCCACTACCCTAGGAGTGATATAACTATGAGTAGAAACAGGGTCAATCAAAATAGAAACAGATTGTTCAACAATATTACCTACTACTTCAACTAGAGCTAACTGGTGATCTGCCTGGCCATCCTCCAGTTCTGCATAAATTCTAGGGATTTCCCTTGCTACTTGTACCACCGTTTCTGCTTCCTGAATGTTATAAGCTGGCCTTGCACTCTCATTCTCAAGCGGGAAAGTCCTGCGCATGTGGGGTCCTCCACATATCCAACATTAAAGTGGTATTATATTTTGTGGTGGATCTTTAGGCTTTCCACCTGTCACTCCAACTAGATTACTCGCAGCTTGGGATGGCTACTTCTGTTGATTCCTGAATCTAAAAGGTTTGAATCCTTTCTTCCTTTGATAAAACTTCTTATTCTTCTTGTCCTTCCATGCCTTATGGTAATCAGGTTTACCTTTTCTTTGCTCATAGCAATACTTAGCCTTCCTTATCGCTTCTTCAAGAGTTCTTGGTTCAGAAACCGCTAGACCTTCACTTTTTCATCTCTGATGTACTAGACATACTTCAACAATTCCAAGAACTTATTTGCAAATTCATCCATGGTCTGTTGTCCCAATCTCAGCTCATGGAACTCCTTAATCTTGTCATCATAATACTTGTCAAAGAGGTATTTCTTCTTGAAATACTTATTGAACTATTTCCACTTCAGTTTCCTTTCACTGATCCTCTTTACTTTCCTGAAGTGTTCCCACCAAATGGATGCTCTCCCATTCAAATTGAATATGGAAACTCTTGCCTTCATGTTTCTAGAGTAATCCTGCACTTGAAAGTACTTATTTATCCCAAGAAGCCAAGCTTCGGCCTCTTGTCCAGTCTTTATCTCACCATCAAATGTAAGAGGTTTAGCTTTCCTAAATTCACCTTGAGAGCGATCCCTATGGTGCCTTCTTATTTTCCTTTTACGAGAAGGAGAACTTGTATCTCTGCTAGATTCTTAAAAATTAGATGATCCACCAGAATTTCTTCTCCTTCTCCTAGTGCTACTCTTACTTCCTTCTGGTATTGATGTACTTCGTCCAGAATTTGTTTTTCTCTGCAAATCTGTCAAACTTTGTAACATAGCAGCATTCAACTGATGCAGCTCTTCCTGGGATTTAACCAATATTCTCATGGTGGTTGCAACATCTAACGGTGTCTCTTGGAATCTCCTTCCATTAGACTCTATGTCATCATTTCTATTACAGTCATTTTCTCCCATGGCATCTCTCGCACGCTCGTAGGAATCCCGAGCATCGTACCCATCATGGGTTCTCATGACTAAACCACCTCTTGATTTACCACACTGTTCTACTATTCTATTGCTTCTTGGAGGTGTCTATAATTCTGCAAATGTGTTAGTAGCAAATTGTTAGATGCATACCATCAATATAAATCAAAACTGCTTGCCTTCCTCTTCTGGAAATTCATAAAACAACAATTTTGCTTAAAACACAAAATTTTCCTCTCCCCCATTTTCAGCCCTTTAATCCACTAACAGTCCGCTGAAATCTACTAAAATGGTTGGGATTTGCTGAGAAAATTTCCACTTCGAAAAACCCAAAGTTTCCTTCTCTCCATCGGGTCTCTTCTGCACTAATTTTTTGAGGTTTCAGCGGGCAAATCGCCAAACTTCTGATCTGCATTGGTGATGCAAAGGACTATTCACCTATTTCCTTTCACTGTATTGGATCCACATCCAACTCTCTGAACCTAATCGGTGATGAAACCAGCCTATGCGCTGCATTGGCGGTCAAGTGTCTTGTGCATCAGGTGGCTAGTCATCTCGGCTTCCGCAATGACGACCCATAAACCTTATGTGTCTTCCGCGACCACAAACCTATCTTAGAAGGACTAACCCTTTGCACATTGGTGATCCAAGTCACTATAATTCCTATCGTTGTGGTGATCCAAATAGAAACTTACCCCCTCTATGTTGGCTCTTGCCTACGTTATTGAGTCGGATGATTAGTCTCCTAGGCAGTCGCAACAGTGAAAAGCAATCTCATTGCGGGTTCCGTGGACATTATTGGCTGTTGAACCTACTAACCATTGGGTGGATAGTGTCCTATACTACCACAACGGTGGATTCTCAAACCTTTAACGTTCCTGAGTAGTGGTCTGATCCTCAATAACTTTTCAACGACCTTATACGTAAACAAAATTTTGAAATTTTCTTCTCATTGACTGTCGAAAGTACTAATCACTATGGCATCGGTGGTTGAAGCCTTTATCCGTTGAAAGGATAGTTCACTAGCGAGCCGCAATGGCAGATGCATGAACAACTAAAATTTTTCGACATTCATCGGCAATCCAATCTTCTAATGTCTTCTGATGACATCCATTGGCGATCTCATCAACTAACTTCCACCGTCGCCGATAGGTTTCAACACTTAGATAAATTTTTTAAATTTTCCTGCCACTGTGTCGACTAATTTATCATCTAGATTTCATTGATATATCTAATTATCCCTCACCAAATTCGTCTTTCCTCCGCCGACATTGAAATTCAAAATCGAGTGTTTCTTCAACTATATTGAGCCGTCGTTTCGGTGGTCTTTGGATGATCTCTGACGAAACTGTGGCTCCCACTTCCACTAAGTTTCATCGATCAACTCGACTAAGCTTCGCCGGTAGTCAAGTCTGTATCAAACGGCCTCTCAACTAGCTCCCCGCTGCATCGGAAGGGCTTCCCACTGAGTCTTCTGATGCGTCGACGGTCTGTCCCTTAGAAAAAATTTCTATTATTCACAAATTTCTTCTTGCTACGCTCTGGAAACCTGCCTCTGCTAATTGGTATTTCATGGCTCATTCAGGCCCATGCTGCAACCAGAGCTCTGATACCATACTGTAGCATCCCCGACCCTTCGACCGGTGAAGAGGACGCTACCTTACATCAAACATCTGGGCATCTAGCCCCATGAACATATACATACATATAATGCTAAAGAAAAAAAATACTTAAAAACATAAAACATACTAAGATGCATAATCACACATATATTCAGCAGAAGCAACACAACAGTCATATACAATTTAGCATTCAACATGTATATCATCATTCATTAGCAATAAATATGATTGCAAACACAAGTTAGGAAAGAATACTTATCTTATAAGAACTGTCCAGCAACTAGCTACATCACTGCAATGTTCCACCCAACCATAGGCCTGCGTGCTCCTTAATCTGTTAGCAACATTGCCACCCCCGAGCTAGGCATGATTCCCCAAGGAATAAGGAACTAGCAGGCTTACACATAGCCAAGAATAACAAAACATGCCAAGCAAACACAGTTGGGTTTATCAGGCAAACAATGGATCAGCCAAGCCAACACAGTTGGGTTTATCAAGCCATCCAAGAGTTGGGAAAGGTTAAATGCTAAGCTAGTGAGCTCATTGAAGAGCTAAGGATACCTACACCAGAACTATCCTGGCTTCTGGAACACCCACACACGCCCAACACAAGGAATTAGTCTTTTCTTTGCTACACAGTCCCTCAGGCCCTAACCTCCCTTCCAGTGCTATTCAGGGGTTTTGGAGAAGAAATCCAACCCTCTAGCTCTATCTATGTGGTTTCCAAACACACCAAGTTTATCAAGAAAACCAAGCCCTCATCCCTACTCACAACACAGTCCGAAGACCAGCCACTGCATGCGTGCAGTCAACCAACATTTACAGCTTGGATAGGGGAAAATGACTCCTGAGTAGTTCTTGGCCCTATCTTGGCCAAAACGACTCCCAAGCAACCTACAACAGCCCCAAAATGTAACAGAAAACACAACCAACAAACATGGGGAAACAACATCCCGCCCTGAACAACGAAACCACTGGGGAACTTGCACATACCACAATGGGGAAGAAAAATAGTCTCCCAACCTGTGCGTGAGGGAAATTTACACCAAACCCCAAAATTTAGATGAAAATACACACCCGATACCACTCTGTGGAAAATGTGAATGACAACCAAATCGGCTTCCCCCTAGCTGCGTGAGACCCAATAGAAAAGAATCCTCTACATGAGGAACAGGATGTACCCCTACAAGAGGATGAGCGGCCATTCCCAAATGGTGAGTGGGGAGTGCGGGAGTGTTCTTAGCCCATCATGGAGAGAGTGGAATGATCGTGGGTGTAATCGCTTCTTCTTCCCAATGTGAGGTTCAATTTGCTGGTGGAGTGTGCGTGTGGGAAAGGAATGACAATCTTGCCACACTCCACTCCCCAACAATAACTACCTCAACTACTCAGCAGAACATTTAGAGTGGTAGTTGGATAAGACAAGGAAAGATGATCCAATCAAAAAGAGTGGTGACACATGGATTTTCCCCCATGGCTTAAGGTTTACCATTCCCCCTCCTTATCCTTATGAGAATCATGCCCCTTCTCAATTTAGTTGAAATTAACATAGCTGGTTGGGTCATTTAATTAAAATACATAATAGCTACATGATGCCACAACTTAATATGTATGTCGCATATCCTAATATACCGTCAGTAATAGTCCAATCACTGAAACATAACACAACCGAATTGGTGGAGGGGCTTTTACCTTCAACTCCACACCACGATTCATTACAATATATACATCACATACATTAATGCAAATGGGGTCAAAACCGGGGTGTTACAAATGTCGTCCATTCTAAACCATTGATCTCAATGATTATTTAACCCTGTATTTCCAACTTCATCATATTATCCAAATTTATCCTTCCTTCCAGTCTTGGTAGCGAATCTCTTCACAACCGTAGATTTATTATTCATTCTCTTATCACCATATATATTTTCCCCGCTTTAATGTCACCCATCTATATAATAACCAAACTGCATCTTTTGTTGGCAGATTGGCAACTAACCATTGATTTCATCTTTCATAATCTTCCACCGTTGATCAATCTCTACCTTTAAACATTCTGTTCAAATCTATTTCTACAAACAATGTGCCTCTTTCTGCAACAGAATCATCCTCTATCGTATATATTAGATCAATATTAATATTATCCTTTGATTTATTTCCCTCTTTAACCAATTTCGCTTGGTCTCCCTGTGATTTAATCCATGCACCTTGTAGTAGCGGAATCATTCTGGACTACTTTTTTTTATCTCCATCAAATATGCACCCTTGATCTCGTGGGTTCTTTAATCAATTCCATTGATTTCAAAATTTTCTTTATCTGTGCAACTTCAATCGACGGAATGAACATCAGCCGTCAATATTTTTCAGGCCTCAATCTCAACCATTGATCTTCGTGGGTTGTACCACTTTCCACTAATTTCCCATTTTATTTTCCCCGCACATGTTCATTTAATGGAATGATTGTCAACCATTGATCACCTTTTCATCTTGATCTCCGTCATGGATTTATGTAGGATGTAATTTTTTCCGCTGATTGGAAAATTTTATTCCTTCGTGCTAGTTCCATCAGTGGAATCCTTCTCGACCGTAAATATACATTACCTTTTCCACCTGACAATTGATCTTTGTTTCCATTTAACTTATTCTGCTGGTGACCAAAATTTATTTCTTCACGCAACTTTAACCAACAGACTTATTTACATCCATAGATATTCTTCGTAACAGATCTACACCTTTATAGCTTGCCATAAGATAACATAAGAGTATTTTTATTATTATTTAAGCCTATTTCCAATACTTAAACCATGATTTTTCTAGAATGTATGGCCTTTAAGCTTAGAAATAGCCCCCTTATGTTATTTTTCAACCCCTTTTCAACATATCTCTGGTTACAATGTGAAATTTTCAACTCTTTCCTTATTTATCCAAAGGTCTGCCTCCTCTTCCAATTGCTAACCAAAAATGGTGCTAACACCTTCCATTGTGGGGTTTACAATGCTCTTTTGGGATTTACAATGATTCTCTTTGTATTGCTATGATATAAAAGAAACTATAATGCCCAACCACTCGTCTATAGAACTAGTAGAAGCATGGGATGCATGGATTTTTCCTACCATTCCTGACGTTTCACCTGGTACTACATTTGAATCAACATTCACATGAAAACACCCCAACTCATCATCTACATCTGTATCATAATTGGGATCAAAATTTTCCGTTATAATTCTTGTTTTGATACCTTTTTTGCATGAATCTTATATGTCTCATGATATTGTATTTTAAGATATTGTTGATTTTTCATTCTTGTTCTTACAGTTAATATAGGTCTAAATGAGTGTTTACCTCACTAAATCTTCATGATGAAGACTGAATCGTTGGATGCATGTTTCTCGAAGAAAAAACATTTTTGTGAGTGGTGAGGAATAATGTATGTGGTCATGTGATATTGTATGGATTTGTGTCCATAATGTGATACAAACGAATATTGTTCACTGTGAAAACATAATTGGCAACAAACACTATTCCTCACCTTTCACACAAATACAAATTTGCAAGGAATCCCCACATTCTTATGTATGAGAAAATCATTTTGTAATAAGATTTTGTATTCACTTTATTTTTCTCACTAATCAATTCCAATGAGTAATTAGTAAGTTAACTACTTGAATATGTACCACACTGTAGATTATTAATTTCATTTACCTTTAATTGTATATGCATACACATGATTTCTACACACACATTCACACCATAAGTGAATATCATTGGTTCATTTCACAAAGTGAATATGTTTTCTGTTTTTCTATTGTATATGCATGCACCTTATATGTTTTATGTTTTTATGTTAGCTTCAATTATTTTTCAGTACATAGATAGGTTGTGGGGAATTGAGAGTGATGTGAGGGAGGGGGAAGGGCCGGATGAACTTCAACCTTCACATGGTTGGCCTTATTCAATAAAGAATAAATTATTCTTGAAACAAAGAGAAGCTCATATAGGTTGTTAACCAAAAAAATCCCTCAGTAATCTCTACATGACCTACACCACCCAAATAAATCTATGTACGACCCACATTTGACCCCCACACCCTCAAAAAGGCTCATAAACATGAAAAGGGGCTTAAAAAACCCTAAAAAGAGACAAAATAGCTCTCATAGGGGCTAAAACCTCCAAAAAGGGGCTAAAACCCCTCAAAGGAGTTTAAAACTCCCAAAGGAGTTAAGGATTGGGAGAAAGGGGATAAAATACCCAACTAGGGGCTTAAAACCCTAAAAATCTCAAGAAAAAGTATAAATAGAGGGGTTGGGGTCACTCTCAAATCACTTCTCATCTCCCTATTGTTATGCTTCCCGTGTGAGTGCCTTGAGACCCTTTGCCTCTCAAGTAATTCCCCCTCCCTCTCCTCCATTCGTCCATTGAGCCAAAGCTCCCATTCCATTGAGAGGTGCTCCCCCAAGCTAGTGCACGGTGGCCCATTTCCACCCAGAGAAGGTATAATATTTGTTTCATGTCATTTTTTTTATAGTTTTCTAACATAGTTTGCTTGCAGGTTTATTTATCATACTTTGTTGCAAGTTTCCATTGATGTCTTGTAGCTCCTTTGTTTGCTAACAGTGTTATGCAAGGTTTTTATAGTTAGGCCCTAACCTTGTTTGTAGGGTTTTATTTCATTTTCATTCCATCCTCACAGGAATCCTACCCTTCTGTCCTATAGATGAAAGGGAGTTGTTCCTGCCTATAGTAAGGGTGAAAGCCCTACTACATAATTGGTAACCATACCAGGTCGATCCCATAGGATCCTTGGATTTAATTTCTGTATTTCAGTTTTTGGTTTTCCCTAGTTTAGTTTTCTCTCAAATCTAGATTAAATATGTCTTTTTATTCATTTTAATTCATATCCGAGCCTCCTTAAGGAAAAATCGAGCCCATTCAGCCATAGTACAGGTTACTGTCGGTCAGTCCTGGCTCAGTCTAAAAAAATTGCCATATTTTAGACCAGGTCACTCTTATCGGGATGAAAGGTGCAACTAGGTCACTCATTCAGGCCTGAAAGGTGTGACTTCATCCCATAAATCATATTGCTTCTGTCTGCAGTTTCTGAGAGACCCCCTCCCCTCATTTGGGGAAAATTTGGTGACCCCCTCACCACATTTCCCCTAAAAAGAGCAATCTTTCTCTCAGATTCAGATTTTTAAAGTTATTGGGACTGTTAGTGTGGCTTAGCCGCCTCTGTCCATCAATATATGTTTATTTCATTGTAGCCTGTGTAAATCATTGTTAAATCAAATGGTTAATGGTTTAAAGAATTTGATTAAAGCTTTAACAAAATTACTATAGATTAGGTTTCTGTTTTTAATTGGAAATTTTTATCTTTCCTAGCCCTTCCTCCTATACCCAGTCATCACCCTTCGAGGTATTCTGGGATAAGATGAAGGGTGAAGCTCATATAGTAATAGGCACTTCACCTATCATTTTTCAAAACCACTAAAAATGGGTGACTTGGAAGGTAGAGGGGGTGGAGACCGTTGGGGGTTTCATGGCGTTCGTGTCCTCCCTGTTGACCGACCTTGCATCCGGAGAGTGACTTGAGGATCTACGGATGGGATTAGTCTTATTGTGTTGAGATACCAACACTCTTTCCTGGTTGAAGAGAAATCCAAGTGTAAGGAAATCACCTAGTTAGGATACCACAGTTCAGATTCAGGTATGGCATGTATTCAGGTTTTTTTTCACAATTTACTGCTATCATAAACAATTTATTCATGTTATAAGTTCTGCAATACAATCATTGCGGACTATTCATAAACCATAAAAGTAGCCACTAAGTGTAACAGAAATATAAAGGACATGCACACAAACCATACCACATAAAAAAACCAAACTCAGTTCATAACGCTGAGCTAGCCATTAAAATTTATAATTTACACTAATTCAAACAATTGCAGTCTTTGAGGACGTAAGTCCCTGACTTCCTTAACCATGGGAATTACTTGGGCTCAGCCCAAAAAATCATTGTGAGGAGTACCACGGGAACCCCAACGTAGTTTTCCACTGAGAGGAATTTCCAAGCGAAACAGGCAACGACCCCCACCGCTTGAATAGCACTCTCGTGAGGAAAAATCCAAGCGTTGTCTCTTGGAAGTCTTGGTGGCTGAGTGACCACCTGAAATCCAATAGGAAGCCATTAAAATCGGGGTCCAAAATGTCATTACCATATTTAACCACCTGACATACGAATCAGACACAATTGATCCCCCACGTGTTTCCTCACACCTGAGAGGTGATACACCACAGTTTGGGTCCTTGAACCAACACCGTCGAGATCACCTTGACGACCCTCTACACCATCAGAAGGCCACACAACCTCTAATTCAGACTCAGAATCATACCAATTTGAGTCAGACCTTCATACTACACCATCTAGCCCCATGGCTGGTGCAAGACCTGATCCATTTTCTGGCTTATTGATTGGTAATGGACCCATGTCCATACCCTAGACCATCACCAACACCCTTGCTGGTGGCCCTAGCATGGTCATGCAAACTATCATAAGTCATCTACCTCCACCCACACTAACCAGTCAAACTGTCCCACCTGTCATGCCTGGGGGCAGTGTCCCGTCCACTCACATTGTCCCACTTGGCATGCCTAGGGGTAGTGGACCTTCCACCTACACTACCCCGCTTATCATACATCGGGGCAGTGGCCCTTCCACTCACACATTTCTGTTTACCACACTTAGGGGCAGTGGCCCATCCAAAACTATGCCACAAGTACCCCCAGTTATGCAGGTGCATCATGTCCCTGCAAACCCCACCACCATTGTTGCCCCATCACACATCAACCTTGGGTCAAAACTTCCTTTCATGGCACGCCTCAACCTACCTGACTTGGCTCGGTTAACAAATGACCCTATCTACCATCAAACCTTTTGGCCTCCCAGGCCAACCAAACTCCCCTCAGACATTCCCAAGTTTGAAGGGAAGGCAGGGGAGTGCCCCCAAAACCATATCATGACGTTTCACCTATGGTGCTCATCAAATATCATCGTAGATGATTTGATAAGACTCAGACTGTTCCAACGCACCCTCACAGGTGCTGCAGCCAAGTGGTACATTGAGCTACCACAAGCTAAGTACCCAGATTTTAACTCCTTGGATTTCATGTTCCTACAGTATTTCCAACACCCCATTATATACAACAAAGGGGTGGAGATCTTGCTATCTTGTCACCAAAATACTGCAACCCACATAACCAACCACATCCATGAGTGGCAGCGACGTCGTAGTTTGTGCAAGATTCAACTTGATGATAGGATCTTCTTGGATTGGTTCCTAAAAAATTTGCTACCACCTATAGCAAGGGACTTCGCATCCGAACGTACCCAATCTGAAGAGGAGGCCATCTTGAAAGCCCAACATTTTGATCTGATCTATGCACAGTCTAGATACCTTTACATTGTCATTCCAGATTCTCCCCGTGCAGGCACCTCCTACCGAGATGCACCGGGGGCATCCCATGCCGCAGATGGCATCATAGGTTCTGTCTCCCACCAACCACAGCACCGTCTGACACCACCTGCAATATCACCACAACCACAACACCGTCCGACACCACCTGCAATATCACCACAACCAAGCAACACCCCCAATGTTTCCTACCAAAAACAAACTCCAGACTATGCAAGAATGATGTCCCAATCCGGAGCCACAACTTCTTATGCACAACCTATGCCATTGCAACAGGGCCAGGAATTAGCTTGGCCAGAACAATAATACGCGGGCGGGACAAATGCCCACATTTGTGGCACCTACACCCACCCAAGTCTACTATGAAACACTGGTGCAAGCCGTTCAATCCCCCACCCCCACTCCACCAGCACCTTTAGGATAGGTGTTTGCACAACAAAACCATCCTAACCTACCAGCCCCCAATAACCAACAATAGAAAGCTAAAAATAACCAAGCCCAAAACCAAGGAAACAATCAACCGTAGGGAGGCGGTCAACAACCAAACCCTCAAAACAATGTTGAGGCAAACCGGCCAGCCCAAAATCCTCAGCAGCCAAACGCACCTAGTTGCAATGCTCTGTTGCACTCAAATCATCCATGCAAGTTGTATGAGGTCTACGGGCACTATACACACGAATTCCCCTTCATGGGTCGCGCCAAGAAAGCCATTCACAACGAGGTTCATCATGCTACCAGTATGGAAGCCCAATCTCAACCCAACCTGACACCACCAGGGCCTCCACCCATGGTCCCCCAAAACCCGTTTCCAGTCCAAGGACTGGTAGCAACTACACCCGCTTCCCAAACCAATCCCAACACCCTGGGAGCACCTCCGATAGTAGAAACAGGTGTTCACCACCTACTAGCCATGACAACTGAAGATGTCAATTTACAGACCAGACAAAATCAGTACGAAACTAACATCGAACCCGCTGACACATCACCGACATCTACGTCCAAAACAATCAATGCACCTCTTCAACTACCCCCTTTTCCTCCGCACCCCCCCTTACAGCGGATTTCCAACAACATCATGGCTAGAGTTGCTATAAGCTACAACATCGTGGATGATTTGGCCCAAACACCTATGACCATGTCTGCTCTCGAGGTACTCAAAACTTTCCCAATGCAACGAAAGGCCTTATTATCTACCCTCGGGGCTGTAGAACCCTCCGAATCCAAGTTGATCACATTCGACACAGAGAATGAAGAACCGTGGATTCCATCAACCATTGCCTTCCAATTCTTAGTTTCCAACCAGAATTTGGTCATGCACCGATGCATAGTGGATGAGGGGGCATCCACATGCATTATGTCTACCCTAGTCTAGCAGAAGCTTGGACCCCCAATTCTACAACCATCCTCTACTACTCTGTGAGCTTATGATGGCCACCCCACTAAAGCCCAAGGAATCCTCCCTCATGTCCCCATCACATTAGTCGGTAAAATAGTACTGATTGACATAAAGGTTGTCAATTCTCAGTTGGAATATAACCTTCTCCTCGGAAGAAGTTATATGTATGCCATGAGAGCCGTAGCATGAAGTATTTTCTGCCTCATGATGTTCCCTCATGAAGAGAAAATCGTGATGGTTGACCAACTAACTTATCATGATATGCAAGGGCTAACTGCACCAGCCAATGTTATCCCTACGATCAACACCATTGATCCACAAGGGATAAATGCACCCGCAAATGTTATCCCTGCGGTCAACACAATGGTTGACAACATATCAGCCTCCCCATTGTTGAATGTGGGCCTTGGGTTGTTTGCCAATCCTACAATGATGACCGCTTTCCCCTTATTGTCACCACTGCCGACACTAAATGAGACTATGGATTTGTGCATGCTCTCATCCAACTTTGCTGCACCCAAACATCAACTGCAACCGCAGCCCCAACCGCAACCACAACACCATCCTCATTTGCAACACCATCAGTATCCGCATCATCACCAGCAGCCGCAACATCATCCGCAGCCGCAACATCACCAACAGTCACAGCATCATCCATAGCCCTAGCATTATGTGTAGCTACAACCACAACCTCATCCCCATATGCAACCATCAGGGAGTTATTTGGGATCCTCCCTAGTCCACATAATTCCCTTCCTCTTTCCCCCTGCCTAGTGTCATGAGTAATCCAGTAATGACTACCTTAAACTTACCTAATTTCACATTGGGGATTCCCATGTGGTACCTTGATCCACCCGCCCAATTTCCAATGCCCCAGGTAGTCTTAACCCCCATGCAACCCATTGCAGTCGAATCTCATCCTCCACCCGCACCCATGTCGCCCCACCAAAAAAGGGCCAGGGGAAAAAATGTGAAAGCTATCGATGAACCTCGACAGATCCCACCTTGCACCATCTGTGAAGAATAGGGCCATCCAAATCAAAGCTTCCCTGAGATTCCCATAATTCACATGCATTTGGATGCCATGGATACGATGGAAATCCTCCCCATGGTTGAACTCCCAATTGAGCCAATAGTGAGAAACAAGTCGTTGAGAACAAACCATGCTTGCTCCCTCTGTAGATTGTATGGACACTATTCCCACAATTACTAGGAATTTTTCGAGTTTCAAATGGCTCTAGAAAACCTTCGACAACATTCCCTTGAATCTAAGATCACTCTAATCGAAGAAATCCATCCCCCACCTCCTTCTTCAGACACCATGTCCATTTACGCTATGTCCAGTTCTACAGACCCTCTTGTCTCCACCATCACCGACGGTCCATCAGACCTGTCTCTTCGTTGCTTCTGAAATGATGAGGAGATACTTGAAGCCTTAACTACCCCAGAATACCCATGGGATGACATGCACCATCGCTCATTCTTCCTCCCCGAAGAACTTGTGTCGCAGTTTGACCAATTTTCCGTGGAAACCAAAGATTTCATTCATGGGAAAGTCGACTGGTTCAAAAATCCCATTCCGGCACCAGACACCTTCGAAGAAGGGAACATGTCCAACGTCTCACCAACCATCAAAATCAACATCTCAACCAATCCTGAGGTTGTTGAAGAAATCATGCTAGGGGCATCCTTCTCCTCGAAAGAAGTTGCTTCCTACAAAGCCCTCTTCCAAGAATTCCGCAACATCTTTGCCTGGTCCTACACTGAAATTCTTGGGTTGGATCCATCCATTGTGGAACACCACATCGACACATGGCCCGATGTGGCCCCCGTGTGCCAAAAGCAACGGCCCATACACCCCTCCAAAGCTACAGTGGTCAAAGCCGAAATTGAGAAGTTGCGCACAATCGGCTTCATTTACCCCATTGCGTACACCACTTGGGTTTCAAATGTTGTTCCCACGAATAAAAAATAGGGTACCATCCATGTTTGCACAGACTTCCACAATCTAAATGGGGTGTGTCCCAAAGACAACTTCCCAACACCTTTTATCGATCAGATCAACTATGCATGCATTGGACATTAGGTCTTTTCCTTCATGGATGGGTTTTCCGAATATAACCAACTCCAGATCCAGAAAGAAGATCGTTACAAGACTGCATTCACAACCCCATGGGGCACATTCGCCTATCGAGTAATGCCCTTTGGTCTAAATAACACTAGAGCCACCTTCCAGCATGCCATGATGCACTGTTTCCACAACCTCATCCACATCATGTTGGTCTATCTTGACAACCTCATTGCATGGTCACAGAAACAAGCACAACACATAGACGACTTGCAAAAAAACTTCCTACGATGTTGCAAGTACAAAATCCACTGGATCAGGAAGAGCTCCTCCGGCCCAATATCCCAAAAGCTCATCGAATTCTACAGCAACAGACGCAAGATCTTCATGAGGGGTATCTGCATGAACTTCAGTAACCCACAACGGGCCAGTGTAGCATGCAAATTCCCATCCCATAATGCCTCCTCTCAGAGGTATTTGCAGTCTCTCTCATGCCACTTTCTCTCAAGCATCCTACATAAGCAAAATACAGCTGTCAGCCACAACTCTCAGCAAAAATTCCACCTAGGGACCAATTCGCACTTGTTTGGCCAAAAAGAGCGACTAGGTCACTCAAAAAAGCCTCATAGGTGTGACCCATTCACTCTTTTACTTTCGAAATGTGTGACCTGGCTCGTATAGACCCTAACAGGATCATAGAGGACCCCTGGGTGAGAAAATTCAAAATGTAAACCACTGAAAAGGATAGATTTTGCAAGAGCTCTTACCTATAAGTCGCAGAACTCAAAATCGCCGGTCGAAACAAGAGAAATCAACAAAAGAAATCTAGGGCCCACCTCTCCAACTCTACAGTGGATAGTGACAATGACACCTCACAAAGTGGTCCCCACCCATATATATGCCCCATTTGACCTATTTTCTCCCTTTCGACATGACAGGGCCATATAGAGTCCGTTTGAGACGTTTTGCACCACTGGTTCCAGAATTCCGCCCTCTATATTCTAATGGGACCATCGTCTCATGTTTAATAAGTAATTTTCAGGACCACTTCCCAAAAATTACCTCTATTTACGAGCCACATCATGGTGATACAAGTGTCTTCAGACATGTACTTGCATCACACTTTCCTACCGCAACTCATGCAGGTTTCCGAGCCATCGCCCGGAAGGCGCGTCATTTCATGTCAACATATAGCTGTCTAATCTTCCCACCGCACCTTACGTGAGTTTTTGGACCATCGTCTGGAGGATAGATCATTTCCTTTGCATGCATTTGGCACAATATTGCCTCTAGACTTGCACTTACATCACATGTAGTCAATTTCATCCACCAAAACTCACACACAACTCTCCTGACCTCTGTCCAAGATCCACCTTGGTTTGCATGCCTCTGCCGCACCGACTCGCGTGCCTTTGCCGTGATCTATCCCATGCATGTATTGGTATGTTTGAGAGCCACCTGCTCCATCCATACTGCATGGATGACCTTTGGACCACTGTCCACTATCCCGACATGGGGGCACCATCAGTGCCTTCTTGATCGGTTGACCATATTGGAGTTTCTTTTAAGCTCTTTTCTAACTCCTAAAAGAATGAAAATATTGTCGAGTGTAGCTATTTCCTTTCCCACTCGTTAAAGGATAGGAAAGGGCGTCTACATCGTCTTGTTTATCTCCTTTTGTGGACCATGTAGACCATCAAATGAAAAGGACCACCTTGGCACATTCAATCCAAGACCATTCCCCTCTGCATCCTTTTATGCTTTCTTGGGAAAAGGGGACGAACTTTACGAAAAAGATCACCATGGGTTGTCGTTAAGCTCTTTTCCAACCTTCTCATCAAGAAAATATTGCCAAGCAAACTTGGTTTTGTTCATGCTTGTAAAATTATCTGAATGACCATCCAGTCAGTAGAGGTTTAACCTTTTTCGGCCTGACTGGACTACCAACGGTAAAGAAGTCTCCCATCCCCTAAAGGATGGGCAGGCTCTCCTATGTATACTTTTATCCTTTTTCGGGCACAAGAGACTACCAACGAAAAATATTCCCCACTGGAGTCTTCTTCATACTTTCAAACTCTCTAAAATTGAAAGCACCATCGAGCATTTACTTTCTCAGGCTCGCCAAAAATCCATGAGATCGTGCCACAACGGTGTCTCTAGAAACCACCCCAAAGATAACAGTTTGGTAGCATTCCCACTTTGGGTTTCCTTTGTTCAGATTACTCTGCAATGTGTCTTCCTTGGATCCCATCAATACCAAAAGTGTCTACCTCCCCCAAGTACTTCCCATCTGCAGTTACATTCCCAGTATTATAGTTATTGTCCCTTTCCCATGAGTCAGTTTCATTTGCTGCTTGGTCTGCCTTGCCATCATACTCTGAACAAAGGAATTTTGAGTCCAGTACACTCCCTCTACCCTTGTTCAACTCCTCCCCCTCCCCCCCCCCATTCAGTGGGTCAGTCTTCAGATTGCCTCGCATCTTTCGGTTATCTCCCTCGCTCTTCTAGTCAAGGAAACAGCATTTCCTTGGCCAGTTGTAGGTCTCCCTCTGTCAACGACAACACATGTATTCCAGAGGATAGACCTAGAGGTCCCTGTATCCTAGTTTCATTAACCTCATTGATGAGTTCCTTGGACTACTTGAGAGGAGTCCTAAGTGCCTCTTGAGATGGTTGTTTCTCACGTGCTCAACTCCAGCTACATCATTGCACCATTGAGATTCATACAGGGTATTGGTCCATGTAGTATTTTGTCGAAGACCCCAGATGTCACCTGACTTTAGCATATTGATGAGTCTATGAAATGGACCCCAATAGGTTCATGTCCCTTGTGATTTCTGGGTTGCGTTGGAGACAGTGTTTAGAAGCTCCAATAGTGCTTCTATATAGATTTATGATTGATGCTGCATATTTGTACCTCAGAGACTCTGACTCTCCATCAGCAGGTCCCTACAAATATGTACCATTCCAGATCCAGCAGGACGTCAGTCATGAATATATAGCATTCCATGAGAATGCCATGGGTCCAATGTAGCAGTTCTTCATATCAGTATTGTATTCAGCCTCTCATTGAGGCAACCATTATTGTAACAATAGTTGTACATGATCGACTCTTGTATTATAGAGATTATATCACATTATTTTTTTGACATTGTTACGAGCATGGGGATGCCCACCTCATCCATATACATGTCACACATTATTTGTATCGCACCCATTAATGGGAACCATATTAATACAAAAACCAAAATCCACCATGCCCCAGCCCAGGAAGCACCACCTCTCCCCAGAATATCTTATGATGTTTGTTGGCCATACAATGAGATCCTTCTGTCACACATCAGGGGGGAATATGTTAACCCAAAAAATCCATCAGTAATCTCTACATGACCTACACCACCCAAAGGCATCTATGTACGACCCTCATTTGACCCCCACACCCTCAAAAAGGCTCAAAAATATGAAAAAGGGCTTAAAAACCCCTGAAAAGAGCCAAAATAGCTCATATATGAGCTAAAACCTCCAAAAAGGGGCTAAAACCCCTCAAAGGAGCTTAAAACCCCCAAAGGAGCTAAGGATTGGGAGAAATGGGCTAAAGCCCCAACCAAGGGCTTAAAACCCTAAAAATATCAAGAAAAAGTATAAATAGAGGGGTGGGGGTCACTCTCAAATCACTTCTCATCTCCCTATCGTTATGCTGCCCATGTGAGTGCCTTGATACCCTTTTGCTCTCAAGTCATTCACCCTCCCTCTCCTCCATTCCTCCATTGATCCAAAGCTCCCATTCCATTGAGAGGTGCTCCCCCAAGCTAGGGCATGGTGGCCCATTTCCACCCAGAGAAGGTATAATATTTGTTTTATGTCATTTTTATTATAGTTTTCTAACATAGTTTGCTTCCAGGTTTATTTCTCATACTTTGTTGCAGGTTTCCATTGATGTCTTGTAGCTCCTTTGTTTGCTAACAATGTTATGCAGGGTTTTTACAATTAGGCCCTAACCTTGTTTGCAGGGTTTTATTTCGTTTTCATTCCATCCTCACAGGAACCCAACCCTTCCGTCTATAGGACAGAAGGGAGCTGTTCCTACCTGTAGCAAGGGCGAAAGCCTTACTACGTCGGTATTATCCTTGGGTCTTTCTAGAGTCGCATACATGTTGACATGCCTATTTAATTATCATTCATCCATACAATCTTATTATTTTATTGTGATTTCTGTAGGCCTTAATGACTAGCAATAAACCCAATGAATTTGGTCTATCCTTAAATATCTGCATTTTATTTTTATTAGGATTTTTAGATAGATGTTATATTATTATTTTCTACCAATTTATATTGTACTTAGATTTTTGTGTGATATGTGATCTAATACTATTTGTTTTCTTTGTGTGTTGGTATGATTCCTAGACACGCAATTCCTCCACCTTGCATGTTGATAAGTATGGATCAAGCAAGTTGTACTTTCCTTATTGAGATTTGAGGTCCCCATATCTCACATTAGTATAAAATCAATGGTATTATCAAATTATAAGGAAAAAATAATTTATGATTCATAAATCCCACATTTATGTTGGTCTAACATTTGATTTATAGTAGGAATATTGCTTTCCACCCTCCCTATAGCCTCTTTCTTATACAATCTTCTTAGCTTATCCTTTAAGTAAACTCTAAACCTAAGTATTTGTAGCTCTAAACAATATCCAATGGATATTTTTTTAATGTTACTTGGGTTTGATTTGTTTTCTTTTGAGGGAGAATATGACTACCTTCATTTTATTAGTGACACCCATAGTCCTATGTGGGAGGAAGGGACTAACAAAAAAATGAAAACAATAGTCTTTTGAGAGAGTTGGGGACTAAAAAACGACAATAATTTCATCCAAATGGTTGAATACATGTGTTATTCTTATGGCTTGTGTATTTATGTTTTCATTTGCCTAAATTGGAATGGAGTGATGGTTTCTATGTCATTTATCATTTTGGATTGGTTGGTACTATTAGGATTGGTGTTATTTGTTGTTTGTTTATTCTAGTTGTTCACTATTTGTTACTAATGCATTTTTCATATTATATATTCATTGTATTGCTTTATTACCATTGTATAGATAGGGATTAGGCATGGGTTACATTTTTGCATCATTTATGGGTTGTATGTATGACATATAACTTGGCACCTAGGCATAATAGGCATGTTTTATGTGGAGGTGTAGTCATTGTATGGTAGATGCATATATATTACAATACCTAAATGTTATGTAACTTAGATCTAGAAATATAACAATGCATGGTACATCACAAGTGAATTATAATATGGTCATGACACTTTGTTATGATGCACTCACATATTATAGTGTGGCTTACCATCTATCCTATAAGTGTGGCATTTCATATATTGGCATGTGTATAAATATAGGATTGTACGTGTGAGTTGCTAGTTGTAATGACATAGGGGTCCATATGGTAGGACACATCGACACCCACATATCTATAAGTCCACAAATGTATGTGTGGCCAAGGTGATCGATCTAAATTAATATAGCAAAAGATATATTGGTTACAATGATGGTTTTGTAAAGGTATGGTGAATGATTTCCCTCTATCATTTTGATGTGATAATATATATTTCCAACAATTATTCATTCTAATTTATGAATCTTAGCATAAAATAAACTATCGTTTGTATGGTGGTCAAATCAACATCGTTTTTTCTATACTAGTTGAGTCGCCATCTTTTACATCTTCTTCTATACACACTTGGAGATGATTGCAATACAACTCTAAAAACAAGGATATCATCCACCACACTTTTGATAAAAAAAAATGAACTCCCATAGATAAACATTTGAAACACCGTCCAAATATCCTTTCCTTAATCAAAACCTACTTTCAAAAATAAAAGAACAAAATTGATGTAAAACTTTAAGCTTTTCATCTCCCAGTAAGAAAGTGTTGATCGGACCCTTATTCCAACCTATGATGGTTAGATGGACACCTTGTTTATTATGATAAGCATATTATGTATGTATCTTATGAGACATATAGTTAATAGTTAATGAATAATGAACGCCCATTGAGTAACATTCACATGTCTAATGAATGGCGCTTAATGGATGTATAATTAATTTTAAACAACTAATGAACATCCATTAAGGGATTTCCATGAACAAATTTAGTATAGAAATTGTCCAAGGGATGTTTGTTATGATACATTGGTATTTTTAACATTATTAAATGTATCTTAAGCGACGCTCATTCCACATTCAACATGTGGACTAAATGTCGCTTCATAAATGTGTGGCACATAGATTATGTATCTCTTAAGTGATGTTCGTTCCACGTGATGGACATAAATTATGTATTTCAACCACATTATTTATGTTAAAACCACATCTCTTAACCTACACCTATTTGACAGTATCAAAATATAATAAGTGATGTCTTCCCAATAACATCCAAACAATGTTAATTAGTTATCCGTTCGACATTTCTATGCCACAAAATAGCATAAAACAAGCGTGGAAATGGGGTTGAAATGTAGTAGTGTCTTCTAATGAAGTCTAAGTTCCACAAACCTGTTTTTTTTCAATGATTGATATTTTGAAATAAAATTGATATAGTTTTATTGCCAAAATTGAAGTGTGACTTTTATTCATTAATAAGTATATGAAAAACATTGATTAAGATTCCATTTAATAAATTTATTGGAGACATTTATTGAGATTCCATTTAACATATAATTCAAAAAAGGAAATCATCTCGTAAGACATCTGGTGATAAATTTCAATCTACACAATCAAACCATCACCAAAACAAATCACAACTATTAAAATTGAAGAATAGAAAAATAGCATTTGTTGTTCAATCAAGTTCTAGCTTATAGTTTCAATAATAGTTTCTTGGAGTCTCATCAAGGCCACAAGGCATTCCTTGAGTTCCTAAAAGAATCCATTTAGAGCAAAACATCATTCTTAAGAAAAGTATCTTATCTTAGCTTTTCAATTAATATCTTAGCTTTGTTGTTGTAAGTTGAAGATCAACAACAACAATAATGGGAGATGATGGAATTTGCTCGAAACCATTCCCAAATATATAAGAACCAGAAAAATATATAAAGATTATATGAATATTTAAAATGGAAAGTTACCTTCGATTGTAGACTAAAATCTCAACTCTCTTGCTACAAGTTGAAAATCACCACTTAACCCAATGGGTTAGCTCAAGTGGTTGAGTTTTGTGAATTACAAGCAGGAGGTCATGGGTCAAGTCCCCAGGTTGGATAACTCAATTAATAGTATGGGTATCATTCAAAGTCCGTGTTGGGTTAGGTTGTCAAAATTGAAAATGACTAGTTATCCATGGGTACCATCCTCTAAATGAGGGGAATTTCCAAGTGGCCTTCCCTTTTTATCATAAAAGAAAAAAGAAAATTGAAAATCGCCAACAACAAGAGAGAAAGAATGAAATTTTCCTTAAATTATTCCAAAAAATGTAAGAACAAAAAGAAATGAGAAAAACAAACTTTCAAATTAATGAAAAAAATATTACATAGTCTAGCAAGTGAAACTATATGCCATGGTAATGGAAATGAAAATTATGATAATGAAAAAACAGAAATAATATTTTTTCAAACATAATGTGGCCATCATTTATTAATTTAAATCTCATGAGTACTTTAAAGCATTATAAACCCATTCATCAAACTTTTAAAAGTTAACTCTTTAAAAATGTTTTAAATATGCATACATTTAACATGAATGAATCCAACATTCCTAATTGCACCATGAAGCAATAAAGTTGTCTCATATTTATGGGATTGTTATGTCTCCGACTAGGGGATATATATGAATCGATCAGGGATCAGGGCTATTATTTAGATTAATTTGTACTAACTTTAACAAAAACATGTAATTTAGATTAAGGTTGTGTATTATTATTTTTTTTTTAATTTCTTAAATGTCTATTTTTTTAGATTATTATTGGTTTGGTGAGATGATGTTGCCTTGGGTTCTTGTGCCCCAAGAACCTGGGGCCTAGCTGATATCAACAATATTATATCTCATTTATCATAAATCTGTCATCCATCATTCAAATAGCACGCGAACAAAGGTGACAATTAATATTCTAGATTTCCAGGATCAGACACATTAGACAACCATGGTCCACATTTATTGTGTCATTCATCTCATTGGTATGAGTGTTTTTAATAGGTTTGCAAGTTTAAAATTTATCATCACAGATAAAATCTCAATAGCCTTCATCCCCTCCTGTTAATAAGGTTATTGTGTCCATTAAGTTGAATCTAATGTGTTTCATTGTAAATTTAACTCTGTTATGCCAAGCTCACATTTAATGTGATTCTGAGCAACCTTATTCGTAATTAGTTCTTTATTCTTAGCCGGTACCTAGTTGATAAAAAATACAATGTATGTAGTTTTTTTTAATTCTCTAAAAAAAACCACAAATGTCTTTTCAAAGAAAAAGTTAGACATCATTGTTGAATCCATGCTGTTGGCAGCTTTGAAAATTGAGAGCCTTCTTGACATTCGAGTCACCGTCTTATTTGATCAGAAAATATTAAGCATATACAGAGAAAGATTTTAAAGAGAATTCTGCCTTGGTTTCAAAGGCTCGGGTGCAGGTATTTGTAACGTGGGAGAGTGATGATGATGAGCGCTTGGGATTGGGTGGATAAAACTACGGAAGAGACCTGTGCTTGGTTCCTATATTTTCAAAATGTACTATAAAGATTAGCATTAGCAGAAGTGTTTGAGCGTTTTAGCTATAGATTTTTTATTATTTTGATGGTCTTTCATGTTGGTTTGGTCGGAGATTCGAGTCCTGGAGCTTTAAAGAATCACTACAGGTGAGTGAATGAATGGATTTTTTCAGTTGGACATTTGTTTTTATGGATTATTCATTTGGGTTTTATTTATTGTGGGATTTTGTTATGATATTTATTCACTTAGGACTTTGGTATGCCATTTTTTCATTTTTTTTATTTGGGTTTTTTGTATGCTATTTATTCATTTAGGTTTTGTTGAATGTTTGTTAGCTATGTCTAAGAATCAGGTTCAAGAGATTGCGCATAGGAGCTACTTCAACTTGACATCGTAAGTAAGGTCGTATCAGAGAAGGGCCAGACCATGCTCCTAGATTCAAAGCCATTGTAAACTTAAATGGCTAGATCTTCGAAAGTCCCAACTATTGCAGTACTCTGAGACAGGCCGAACATTCTGTTGCAGAGGTTGCTCTCAATGCATTGTCAACGTACGAAGCCTTAGAGGGTTCGGCGCTGCCTCTTTAAGGAATAAACGACATCCATGGCTGTAACGGTATTTCTTCTTTCTCCTGGCTTTCTCTGTATATGTCATGACATCTCTGATAACGTTCTCTAAGAAGATCTTTAAGACGCCTCTTGTTTCTTCATAGATGAGGCCACTTATGCGCTTGACACCTCCTCTCCTGGCGAGAAGCGTGATGGTCATCTTGGTAATGCCCTGGATATTATCTCGGAGAACTTTTCTGTGCCTCTTGGCACCTACCTTCCCCAAACCCTTACCTCCCTTTCCACGCCCAGACATCTTTGAATATTCTTTGGATTCCTTTGACTCTCAACCAAAACGATAAAGGAATAATGAGAATGAATGCGATTGAAGAGAATATATACATTGTGTATGACACACAAAAAATCTCCCCGCTTCAATTCAAATGTCTGTAATCAACGACTGAGAGCTGGCAATCCGATGCAACTGATCTTTCTTTGTGGATCGTCGATGATATTTTATCAACGACTGCAATCAAATTGACGAGGATTTGTTCAAGTGACGTCGAGAGTAATTATTTAATATTCAAAATTTAGGGTAATTTGCAATCCACTTACTCAGCTATGGCTGCTATCCTAATTATTTATGAATATCCTAAATAAAAAAGTGATTTGGATGAATCCTAATTATTTATATTAGTAAAATGTTATTATTTGAATATTGACTAATGTGTTTATCTAAAAGGTGATTTGAAAGAATACTAATTATTTATATTTATTTATATTTATTTATTTAGTTCAAAGAAAAGAATAATATGAGGCAGAAATGGACTTCTGCCCGGAAGAATCCTAATTATTTATATTTACTTATTTAATTTGAATAAAAGAATAATACGAAGCTAAAATGGACTTATGCTAGTAGTTATAGTGCATGTGGACTTAATAAATATGATACTGGCATATATATAATTATACTTTTCCATTTTATTTAGCTTTAACTTTAAGAACACTCTTGGCTATGTTTTAAATTAATAGCCAATATGACCCTTAAGTAAATAGTAGAAATAGTATACTGGAAGGCCAATACAACCCTTAAGTTATTGGGTGTGTTCGCTAATCATATACTGAAGGGTCATTGAGGCTTTGTTGTCAAGTGATCAATTGCAAGTTGAATCAGAAGATGCATTGTTTGATTTTGTAATACAATGGGACATAAAGAATTCTCGAGCAACAAAATATGCCAGTTAATACCTTTTCCAAATATGAGCCATCACAAACTCAATAATGTTATTTCTTGTATTGACTTGGACACTATATGTGCCTTAAAGGTAGTGGAGGCACCAAGCAAAAGGTGTAATGAAAGGGATTACAAGCATTTCTTGTTACTGTATTAGAGTTTGATGCCCTCATCATAGTACATATTCAAATATCAAGAACAACTATGTTCAATTATATTGTAGTAAAGTGCTTATTTTTATATGATAATTTAAGTTTGACACCCAAATGTATATAAAAAAACCCATAAAAAGAGCTTTTAAAAAATATGAGAGTACTTATTTTTATACGATAATTTAAGTTTGACAACAAAATATATATAACAAAACCCAAAAAAAAAGTTATTCAAAAATATTGTTTGTTTGAATAACGCTTCTAGTAGTATTCACATAATGTAATTAGTTGTTGTGTCCTTATTAGATAGAAAGTTCATTTATTCATTATATTTTTTTTTGTTATTAAACTTTCATTTTATTTCTATTGTAGATCAAATTAACCAACATTAAGAGGCGCAAATAATATTTATTTTTGAATTTTTTATTGATTATTATCTTTTTTTCATAATTAGTAAAATTATAAAAAACAATTAACTCAAAATATACATAAAGATTTTACATAGACCCAAAATGGAGATACTAGAGGGCATAAGAAATCTTTGAAGCCTTAGCAGCCAGGGAATCAATAAGCGTGTTGTATTGGCATAAAACAAATACTATTTAATAAGGAAAAACAAATTGATATGAAAGGACAAAAACAAATTGTTGACAATCTCTTTAACCACCCTTAAGCTTATTTAAATCTTAATACAAATGTATTTAAGCATAACAAGATAAGAATACCATGAAATGAATTCCTAAGGTACACTTGTTACACTTAGGTTAATCTTGTTGATTGACTTAAGAAAGTCCTTGGATATTTAATGAACAATCATGAGAGTAAATACATTTAACGCTCATAGTTGGAATGAAAAGTCTTGTGGACCATAAATGGAATATATGAGTGTAGAGAAGAATAAAATCTTCAATAGAAGTGCCAAGCCTTTGATCATATCAATTAAATAGCCCACTAAACGCAAAGAAACAAATCTAGTAGAATTGGAAAAATAGAAAGAAATGACACCTCTTTGGGTAGCGATGTTCCTTTTATTCTTCTAAAGAGATGCTTAAATATCCACCTCATGATTCTTTAGTCGATTCCTAGTGGTTGTAGGTTTACAAGGGATTTGGAGAACATTATGATCTGTTCTCTTCTCCCTGGAATTCATCCATGCATCTCACTTTTGGAATAAATTCATTTGTGTTCATTATATGACATTTCTCGCCACCAGAGAATGACTTGGTCATTCTTCTGGTTATATTGTTTGCTTGGAAAATGGTATGAAGCATTGATTTTTCTTAGGATTTCTTTTGGTTATGACATGTACATGCTTACAATACTGACATTTGATGGCCAATAACAAAACTTTAACCATTAAGCTGGTTTCAATGTTCAATTATATCGTAAAGTTAACCTGTAACGACATGAGGCATTTGTAAAGTTAATTGTTGTTGTAGTTTGACTAATGTATCTATTTGCAATTGAGTTGTTCGATGCAACATAATTACCCTTGGGGTTCGATCCAATGCCTGCCATGGATTAATGGAGATGTCTTGGCTTGCCTCTACCTTTTCCTCTGGCTGAGTTTAATGGTCATGAGTGGGGAGCTAGAATGGCAAGAGCAATTCTGGTTCCTTTAATTACCCAAAAATCTGAGGTAATTGAAGAGAATGTTTTAGTGGAAGATGAGGATGAATTAAGTCGAAAAACGAGGGCTTAGAGACCTTGAGTATGCAGAGCTTGAAATTCTAGAATTAAGGGAGTACAAACCTTGAAAACGACTTGGAGAGGAGGTTCATGGCATAGACCCATACACAAATAATCATCTGGTTGATCTCACACAACGCAACACAATAATTGCTTCGATGAGTGGGTGGGTCGCCATAAGATTCATAGTTGACAATATAGGTATATATATATATATATATATATATATATATATATATTTGTTTTTCATTTGAATTCCGTCCTATTATATTCATTACTATATTGTAGTTTAATATAGGAGTCAATTATTGTGCTTTGGACAGGAATGTGGTTTTTTCACTGCCATTTAGACGACTATTCAATGTGGGATAGTGTTTATTAAATTGTGTTATTTTCACTCTATGCAGCCATCCAACTCTACATACTAAGCACTGGAAGGGAGCCCCAAGTCCACTCATCAACAACAAGTCACAAGTGATCCCATATGTAGGGAAAATAATGTTCATGAGAGAATGATCCCATGAATTGTGATCTTGTGAGTGTCAAGTCACAAGTGAACCCGTGAATGATCCCGTGAGAGAATGGGTAACTAGGGTATTGACCTGGACCTTGAATTCATTGTTTATAACTGGAAAATCAACCCACAAGCCCAAAAATAAGTCCACCAGTATGTGTTTACAAAAACAAAAGACTTAACTAAATTTAATATAAAAAATCATGTTAGGTGTGTAATGGATGGCCTCCATGGCCTTACAGTCTGCAACCAAGTAGAAAAACTAGGCCAATCCTTGAGCCCATGACACGAGGGGGAGGTTAGTGATTGATGTTGGTGGTTGATGAAGTTATTGTGCTCCTAGAAGAAAGGTTTGAATAGACCTTATCAATTTTACATGATATAACATGGGCAAGGTAGGTCAATATATGCCTTCCAATCACATCACTACTTTCTTTCTACGCACCAAATTCCCATGACTCATTTGTTGTGACATACACTCTTTTGTCACCTTATGTTTCTCTGTAAATAATTTTTTTTTTTTTAATTCCAGTCCTTCAGCGACATCTAGCCAATCCTATATAGTTATTGACTCAATGAACTGCTTGAAGGAATGGCTAGAAAATGCACTTGCAATTTTGACAATTAGTTTGGAGTCATAGAAAAGTGAAGCGATCATGTTGGGTAAGATATGGGATGACACTCTTGGAGGTCCAAAGCTAGACAATGGCCTCAACATGATTCACAACAATTCCAATTTCAACACTTCCCACAAAGCAAGTTAATCATCTTTCATCTATTATTATATATATTTATTGTAATTGGTAGCACTAGTAAGAAATAACTAATTATTGGGTGTTTTAGTTACGTGATTTTGACAAGATGAGTGTAGCAGAATCCAATGATGGAAATGGAAATGGAAATCCTTCTAACATCAATATTCAATGCTCGCTCTCCATGAAAATCTCTACGAGTCCTCCATCTTCACCAACTACAATCTCTTCCGCATCTGCTTCCTATGAGTCATTCCTAGCTGAATGTTTTGACCTACTTTTGTATGCTTGAGTAGTTTCCATGTGCATCATGAATGCATTATCTTTTGTGAAGTTTGGTACATCAATGGATAGAAATCATATATAAATGAATTATACATCTACTCCGCGAGATCAGGAGAACGTATGGAGAAGTGTGTTCAACCAAGGGAGTAACGTCAATACCAAGACAATTGGATCTCAAAAATTCGATAAAGTCAAATAACTTCTCCCATAAAAAATTCTCCCATGCAACGTATGGATAATAATGTTGCTTTTGAAGTTTCTGAAAAAATTGAAGTCACTGACAACTATAAAGAGTCATCTTCCAATACTTCTTGTTGAGATTCACAAGGAGATTGATATTCTTAGAGAAGAGGTTTTTGAAGAATTCAATTGGAATGCAATGTCTTATATGTTGGTTTCTATTCACAAAGTTATGGTTTGATTGGAAAATACATATGAACTTCTAGAGAGTGATTACTCTCATATTACTAAATGATTCTATTAATTACGAATTTAAGGCAGTGTGTGAGACCCCTTTGCTTGAGTACTTGGATGTGATTTTCATTATAATATTGTAATGAATTATGGACTATTATCAATTTTGTTTCTTGAATTTAACATGAACATTAAGTCATATAAATCCTAAGGAGTTCCTTCCTGGATTTAATAGTGTTGATGGATGCTCCATAAAAAGCATTTTTAGTTGAATGCTATTATTTAGCATCCATTTTTCTTTTACTATTTAAGAATAAATATCTATTACATAAATATGTATTGCACTTGCACAAGGAATTTACAACATACTCTGTTTTTGTAGGTGTTTTCTTCTATTGTTTAAAAATAAATATCTATTGCACTTGCACAAGGAATTTTTCTAGTTATTTATTCAACTACTACTTATTAGGATAGGAATTAAATCTAGTAGGTATTGCAGGGAAAACAATTGACCTCCTCTTGTAGGGAAATTGGAGTTTGTTTCTCCTTCTCGGTCAAGGAGAGAGTTGTTGATGTTGAATTCTATCAATTTCTCACTACTTTGTGCAAATAACTCTTCTTTTTAGTTAATAACTTATTCTCGTTCATTTGTTGTTCCCACAAGAAGGTGGAAACGCCAGGGACATTGCCACCTCGTGGATCTGGTTATCTAATATAAATCACTTTATATGTCCATGACTCTTGGAAGCATACATTTTTTAGATTGAGCAAAAATATTTATGGGATTGTTCTCTAATAATATAAATCACTTTATATGTCCATGACTCTCGAAATCATACATTTTTTAGATTGATCAAAATAACTGAGGAAATAACACTATGCGATAACAACTAAGCATTTCACTTTGTTCTCATTTTGAAAACAGGAATATGACTGTTTTCATTCCAAAACACAAATATTAGACCTGCCCATACAAAGGAGGGATATTACATGAGCTCCTCCATTTCCAACTTTAAGCATATAATTAGTACATTATGCTTATACACCATATACATAACCATTTCCTTTATATTATGCATAAGGGATATGCACATAACCATTTAAGCATATAAATAGTACATTATGCTTATACACCATATATACAACCATTTCCTTTATATTATGCATAAGGGAGTTTCACAATAAGGATAAGCTTGAAGAGCATTATTAAAAAATCTATTATGAAACTCAATGTTTTACACTTGAATGATTGCAAAACTTTCAACCAATTACACTTGGGTATATTTACCTTGTACAAATTACAAAGTTAATTTCTAACCTAATATGAGTTAGATAAATTATACTTATTTCTAGTGGCTATTACAAGGTAGCATCTACCTCCCTTAGATCCTTTTATGTTGATAACTTCAAACTAATTTCTAAAATCTATTATGAAACTCAACATTTACACTTACGATGATTGCAAAACTTTCAAGCAATTACGCTTGGTATATTTACATTGTACAAACTACAAAGTGAATTCCTAACCTAATAGAAGTTAGATAGATTATATTTATTATAGTAGATACTACACAGTAGCATCTACCTCCCTTGGATCCTTTTATGTTGATAACTTAAAACTAATTTCTAATTGCATTGTTAATATTTGTAATCAATCATATTGAATCCTTTTTAGAAGTACAAATGTTTTCTTCCTTTTTTATTACCTCCAAACATGATATTAATGCAAAATCCCTAAATATATCATCTCAAAAGTTGCATCTAAGCTTCAGTTCACTTTAAAAATTGCACTTTCAAAGCTCCTAATGATTATAAGTTCATCTACATAAAAAAATAATAATGAATCCCTTATTCGTTCATTTGATGTACAATTTTGAATCCAAAGCACTCCTTTGAAAACCACTTGCTCTCAAATGATCATTGATATCAAGGTACCTACTATTGGTTCCAAATTCAAATCATATAATGGTTCAATTAAGCTCTAAACATATTTTTATGTCCTTACCCCCTCAAACCATTCAAGTTGACTTGTGTAAGCCTCTACCTTAATATATCTATTCAATAATGCACTCTTCACGTCCATTTTATGGATTATCTAGCCAAATTGTGTTGTTAATGTTGATACCAATATTATTGAATCTATGCATTACCTAAAATTCATAAAGATCATTCTTTGCTAAGACCCATAGTTAATATTAATGTTTCCCCCACACAAATTGGCCAAATACCTTGCAAAAAACACAAATTGTAGTTGGGAAAACTCATTCCTATGTCAATGACTTTGCACATATCATTGATGAAATACAAAATATAAAAGTGGATGAATGAGATATTCTTGGCAGTGTATATGTAGTCTCACTTTTTACCAAATTTCTAGTCAATGATACTGCAAAGATAATCAAGAACATTATAGATGAGAATACTATGAGTCTAGTTAGAACTTGATTGAAATCAATATATTTTTATCTTTCGTGGCAATAATTATGAAAATATAGAAAGTGTAACAATGAGGTACTGGCTATCGCTTGTGGTCACCGATTTGTACATGGAATAGTTTGAAAAGTGATATGTTGATTCATATCCTCTCTAACCAAAAATGTGGAAAATATTTGTGGATGATACCCACATAATTTGGTTGCATGAAAAATAAAACCTATATATGTTCCAAGATCATTTGAACAATCAGGATAATAGCATTAAATTTACAATGGAAATGGAAAAAAGTAAAACCATTCAATTCTTGGACATCCTTATCTCAAAAACAAATGATGGATCACTACCATAGCAAGTTAACCAGAAGGAAAAACACAACAATAGATATATTCACAGAAATTCCCATCAACACCTTGCTTAAAAGATTGTTTTCATCAACATACTTGTGACTACAACTATCAAATTAGTTTCTGATAAAGACTACATTGAGTAATACCTAGAACAATTAGTTAATGTTTTAAAACAATGAATATAAGAGTTATTAATTCAAAAAGGGTTTTTTGAAATTCAAGAGAAGACATCACAAAATTTGTGAACCTACATAGGGAAACACGATCACCCTTCCTTATATCAAAGGAACCACTAATAGAATTGCAAAAAATCTTAAGGGCATATTAGAGTGACCTTTTCCCCTCCTAACACACTTAGAAACATGTTGGACTTCACTGAAGATACTATTGATCCAAAACATAAAAAAAGTGTTTACAGCATTCGTTTCTCATGCGAAAGGAGTATATTAGTGAAACTACAATATATTTGCAAGAGAGGATTAAGGAACATTTTGTAGGTATCAAACATGATCGGGGTTAAAATATCAACGTTAGAAAAGCACTCGTATGACACTAGCCATATAATTTGCATAAATAACACTAAGATTATTACTAAGGTTGACCATTGCAGTAAAATAAAGGCTCTCGATTCCTTTAAAATAGATCTCAATTAGAATGACATCAATTGGGATGAAGCTCTTAAAATCAAATATGTTTGGAGGCCAGTTATTCTATGTTTTTGCAATTCTTGATATGAGTATAAAATCATCATGTTTGACTCATGATTTCATTGTCATATTGGTATATTTATATTGTTATTGAGATCTTGTCAAAATTAGATTTTAAAAATCATGAAGATGATCCTTGCTTAAGAATCAAAACAAGCCAAAGGATGACAAGAACACAATGCAGTTTTCCTACCATTACATAAAATGAATAATTTAAATGACAATATTTGTTGTTGATATAAATATCTATTAAAAATTCAATGTCATGTTATGCATGCCATTTCTCTAACAACCTCATCTTATACTTATTAATGAATCCAATTACTAAACGCTTTGTCTCGAAGACCCATTTGTATCTAATGATTCTTCCCTTGAGAAAGTCCACAAAATTCTAGGTCGTTTTCTTCTGCAATTCTATAGAATTTGAATTTGTCACAACAATCCATTCATTACTGTTCCTAGCTTCTCTAGAAATATTTTGTTTAGATGAGAAAGAATTAACCTTCACAATTAAGGGGCAATTTCATAGATTTTATCTCTTTCTCCTACTTATTAATTTTAATTCTAACATGTATTCTAGGAATTTAAGTTTCATAGTAACATCCTTGCTACAACAACTCTTATGGAACTTTCACTACTCCCCTTTCAATCCACCTATTGATGATCACCAACTTTCCACATAAATTTTTGAATATCTTACAAAAGATTGATTATAGTATTCTCTTTGTTGTATGTTACCTCCATGGTCATATTTGCAAGTTCATAACAACAATACTCTTGATCAATAGCATCATTTTTTTAATTTTTTCTTTATATCTCAATATATACAATAATATCCATTTCTTACCTTTGTCATCAACTTGTTTTCTTTGAAAACAAGGGCAAAAAATTTACAACCATAAATCCTAAATGTTTAATGTTAGGGTACCTAATGGCTCTTCGATAAGAGTTTTTCCTTCAATTTTTTGTGTTTGTGTTGGGGGATTTTCAACACATAGAATTTTTTGTTGTTTCCTTTGTTGGGGAATCCTCTCCCCTACCAAAATACACCTAGACATTTAAACTATGGTGTGGTTGTTTACCCACCTTCCCACTCCATTATGGAGAATTTGCTACAATCTATTATCTGTTGAGTATATAGTTGTCATTGATGTTAAAGGTGTTCACGAATGAAAAAGGAATAACCAGTGGATATGATGACATGAAAAACTCAGTGAAAGATTGAGGTAGTGATGGCATGGAATGACATAGTTGAGGATGTGGCATGACACATATGATGACATGGAATATGATGGTGTCCTAATGATGATGTCATAAAATAGTGTTGGCATGGCATAGTTGAGAATGTAGCATGACACATATGATGACATGGAATATGATGGTGTCCTAATGATGATGTCATAAAATAGTGTTGGCATGGCATAGTTGAGGATGTGGCATGACACATATGATGACATGGAATATGATGGTGTCCTAATGATGATGTCATGAAAGTTCATTTTTAACAAATGCAATGGATGAGATGGACATGGATGATAAGACAGTATGAATGACTGATTTGAAGACTTCCAAGACAGTGTCGACAATATGATGTAAACAATGGTTAATGAAAAAAATAACAGAGGTCGAGTGGAAGTAGATATGCAGTATGAATGACAAAGTTGGTTAGAAAAAATGAAGAGTGGAACTGCAAAAGAGTGAAATGAACGGGAGGTAGAGTATATGTAACAATCAAAGAACAAAGAAACTATATCTGCGAGAGTGTTTATAATTCCTTATAATCAGTAGCATGATGAAACTATTTGTGTATATAAATATTCAAAACTGTTAGAAACATTCACAGAGGATTTTCGCAAAGAAATCATGCAGATCCGCAAAGTCATGGTGAGATCTGAATTCGATCTAAAATCGTCCGTTAGGAAGCATCCATACGAGATCCAATGATTAAGGATTAGTTCCGCAACAATCCAGATCGAACGGATTATATTACTCCCGCACTAGATCTGATAGTTAAAGATTAATTCCGACAGTAAGGTGGAAAATCGAAAGTTCCGCAAAAGATCAAGATTGGATGACTAAGATTAGTTCCACTTAAAGAGATCGATGGTGTGGAAGGAAAAATGTGGAAAGGGAATTGCGGAAATAACGTTTAAAGATTATATAAACCCGCAATTTGGAATATCGAAGGTCGGGAAAATTTTTGCAAAAGATCGACGGTGCGGAAGAAAATTTTGGAAAGAATCTTGCGGAAAGGAGCTTGTAGAAAGGAGTTTATGGAAAGGAGCTTGTGGAAAGAATCTCGCGGAAAGGAGCTTGCAGAAAGGAGATTTCGGAAAGGACCGTGTGGAAAGAATCTTGCGGAAAGGAGCTTGTGAAAAGTCAAGATAAATTTTGATGAAATTTTACGTTTCTAAATCCCACATACCGCATCCCGCAATATGGATATCAACGCTCATGGAGAATCCCGATGGAGATCAATGGTGGGGAATTGTTGAAACACAAATTTGGTGTGTAAATACGATTTCAAGAGGAAATATGTAGAGTAGATCAATGATCCATAGAGATATGAACATAAGATAAATGGCCTAGACCGATTATGGAGAAGGACATTGCGGAAGCACCAGAAAACGTTAAGCTGAGTTGTGGAAATGAATTATGAGGTGCGTCCATAAATGGTAAAGAAGAATGTCCAACATAAAACTCATATATGGAAGGTGAAACCTGTGTTTTGTGAGAGAAATGTGTACAAATGAGCCTGCAATGAGGATAGCCTGTAGAGAGTTTGCAGAGGAGGAAAAGAAGCCCACATGCATGAGAAAAAGAGAATCCCAAAGGTCTAAAGATAGATTATTCCCACTGATAGAGGAGAGGAATTCCACAAGCATTGGTTTGATGAATCCTGCGATGAGAGAAGAAGGGAGCTCCCAGATCATAATTGATCAAGAAGTTTTTGATTAACTATTTAATTAAAAATCATTAATCATAGATTGTTGAAAATGTGTGACTATAAGATTTGAAAGGGAATGATTGTGAAAGGGTATGTTTCCAGAATAAAGATATGAGTCCGTAGGAAACATGATGGTACTTATACACTGAGGTATGAGTGACAGCAGGGGCTTGGGGTCTACATCAGAAAATTAGAAACAGAGACCAATGGGTGTGATAGGGAATGGAAGGAAAATAAATCTAGCTTATTACAGTAAACATATTAGGGTGGTAGGGTGGCACTAGGGAAGGCAACATGCCTGTAGGGGGTTGTTTCCTTCTTATAGCAGAAGCTGATAAATCGGGTGTAGTGGAATCTTGTTAGTTGTAGCTGACAAAACAGGGTGTCGTAGCATCCTTTCAATAGCAACTTATAAACCAGGGGCTTGTAGCCTCCTTCCAATGGTACCTGGAAAATAGGGTGTCATAGCATCCTTTCAGTAGTAGCTGATAAACCAGGGGGTCGTAGCCTCCTTCCAGTGGTAGTTGGTAAATAGGGTGTCTTAGCATCCTTTTAGTAGTAGCTAATAAACCAGGGGGTCGTAGCCTCCTTCTAGTATTTTTTGGTAAATAGGGTGTAATACCCATCCTTGTCTGTAGTAGCAGACAAAACTATTTGTAAATAATAATTTGTAGTAATAGGACATATTGGTGGTTTACCCTATTGCGCTTCCATGTTAAAATTGTGTTCTGGGTATTCTTATTGTTATGTGTTTTTAAAGATAGATTTAAAAAGTGGTTAAATTAGTAAAAAGATAACAATATTGTTCAGGTACACAGGGTACTCCCTGTTTATGCCAGAAATTGTTTCTAGACTACAAGAAAACAAGCCAACATAATCTCAAATATTTCAATAAAACAAAACTAGGTTTTTAGGGTTTTTTTTAGGTTTTCTAGTTGTGAAGTTTGGTGACAAGAGGGAAATTATGCATTCATAGCCCAAATAAGAACTAAATCACAAGCATATAAAAACTGAGATGCACAACATAATAACCATGTATCCAACAGAAAATATCACTGAATTTCATCCACAAATGGCAAGCACTACGAGCATAAAAACTTTAAACCAGCAATGAAATTACCAACTGAATAGCTAAACAAGCTATAAATGAAGCCAGAGAACAAACTGAAGGGTAAAATGGAGCATATATTTCATAATCAGTTCTTCAAATACACATAAGATTTATTTACTTAGCTTATGAACAAGTCAGGAGACCTCCTCTAGCCAGCCAAAAAGTCAAACCCTTAGTCCTCTTTGTAACATCCCTTAATACTATGCTTCAAAATTCAGTTAAAGACTAAACCCTAACCGATTTTTCAACCTACTCATCTAAATGTTTTATCAAAATAATAATTACAAAAATGAAATATTCTTCAAAACATAACAAATAACTGATTTTTTTAATAACCCTCATAGATCTTTAGCTGCCTTTGCTAACAAAGCTATCCCCTCTAAGGCTTGGGCCTTTCTCCTAGCCTTCAGTTGCTCTACTTCCATCTCTTCCATATTTCTAGTGAGGTCTTCATTTTGTTGCTGTAGCTCTTTGATGGTCTGTTTTAACATTGTAAATTGTGACTTTGTATTTCTTTTTCTTTTCAGTGCCTCTTTTGAGACTACAATTAGCTCTTGATAGTGGCTATTCACCTCATCTAGATATTCTCTGAGTCTTCTATTGGACATAACCAAACCATCATTTGTCTCCTGCATATATTCTACCTGATGTTTATACTACTTTATAGTTCTCTGTAAATTTTCTTTCTCTGAATCAAATGCTTTATTTCTTGTTGTACTTTGCATCTCATGGGGAAGCCATGGAATGTTAAGTCTCCTATAGATTTCTTCATCTTCTGGCAGCAACTCTGTAGCAGTCTCACGGAAACTTATTTTTTCTTTAGTCTCAGTTTCACCAGGAACATTTTCATCAACCATCGGCTTTTTTTCTGAGTGAGAAACCTCTATCTCACCTTTTTGTTGCTCCTTTAACATTTGGCCTCGTATTTCTAAAAATACATTAGACAACTTAGCCTCAGTGAGGGCAGATTCTTTTTCTGATTTCATTGGTTTTTTCCCTTTTATATCACCCTTTTCAGCATCCAGTTTTTCATCTGAGTAGGAGTCATCAATCACAATTACCCCTTCTTTATTCAATTTAGGGTTTAGTAATTTCTTCATATTCAGCCTACGCTTGTTTCTGGGTATAGTCTTTGGTCTCCACCCAGGAGCAAGTTCTCCTACCATTTTTAAAGTTTTACCTTGATGGATGACAGAGGCAAATTCCATGACTTTAAGCTTCTTTTTCTTTGGTACTGCTACCCTATCTTCCTGACCGTGAAATTCATTTTTAGTGCTAACCTTAGTTTCATCAATAATAGGGATCTTATCCTCCTCAGATAGGTATGTTTAATCCTCTGACAAGATTGTAATTGGACTTTGTTTTTGGACTTTAGTGTTCTCTTCATCACCTGAAACCTTCTTTGTAAGTACAATCTTATCATCAACAAATGTCTCTGCTGGTACATCATCCTGAACAAGCTGAGTCTCCTTATTAATAGACTGCAAATCTTTGTTCTCAATGTCATCTAGATGTTTTTTAGATTCACAATCTTCTTTTGCAGGCTCTACAAATTCCTTTAATTGGATACTGTCTTCATTTTTAACCTTTGTTTTTTCTCTTAGTTTTCTAATTAAGGTCTGTCCTTTATCAGCTTGCTTTCTACTTAACTATTCTGAAACCCTGACCAAAAAAGAAAATCATCCCAAGTTTTTCCTTCTTTCTGCAAAACACTGTTGATAATGAGTTTAATTAGTCCATGGTGAAAAATGGACTGTCTAGTATGATCTTGGTGTTCTTTGATTTTGCTAGACATCTTCTGTAGACTCTTTAGCAAGAAGAAAGGCAGGTTCACCTTTGATTCACTACTAAGGTGTTGAAGGAACCCGAAATGGTATTTGAAAATGAAGGCATACCTTCCTTCACATGTAATATAACTTTGTAAAACCTTGATAGGTTCTACCCATTCAGCTATGAAGTTATGGATGGGCACACCCTTACCCCAATCTGGAACAATACCAGGCAAAAGATACCTTTGTGCATTAAAGGTAAATGGCACTTTCTTAAACCAAAGTTCTCCCTCATTTTTAACCCCTGTTGCCTCAGCCACCAAATCTGTGGTCAATTTGAATTTCAAAGTATCAAAAGATACAGTATCTTTGTCATAACACTGAGCAAACTTATGAGAGACTTCAGCATTGTATCCATCAATGTTTTTGAAAAATGTCAACCATCCTGCATTTTCAAACAGCTCAGCACATCCTGGAAATTTATCTATCCAATTGAGATCAATGACCATTTGGGCACTCGCGACTTTCTTGTAGTGTGCCAGTGCATTAATTTTGCTCTTGCACTACAAGAAAGTTCAAACATACAATTTATGTCATTTGATCACTAATCCAGCTTTAAGACTTAGTTTATATGATTAATCTTTGATCTTAGTGTCATTGATAAAACCATTAATCAATATACACCTTCTAGAACCCTTCAAAAATGAACTATACGCAAAATTTTTATAAAAGCAAGCTTTAAAAAATAGGAAAAAACCAAAAATGATGAAAATCTAAAGGCATAAACTCAAAATTAACCTTTACACCAAAATTTCTTAAAATAAAAACATTAGCAAATTTCAAAAACACAAACAAAACATGAAGCTAAGGAAGACAAATTCATGACCTAACACTCCCAAAAGACCGAACACCTAGAGCAACCACTTCACACAAACAGATCACAGATCAATACACCAATGTTTGTCACGTGGTTAAAACCCTCGAGAGGGAAACAGTCCACAACCCCAACCAAATAGCTACTTGTATCAATTTATTATGCAAAACAAAGAAAATTACATGAGCTTCTCATAATTGATCAACTAGCCAAGGAACCTCCATGCTCTTTAAATAGAGATTATGGACCAATTGGGTGTTAAGCCACATATCAATGGTAGGTATGATCTAAGAGAAGTTGAACCATTGGATCACTTTATTTCTAGAACATATCATGACTGTTGAATTAGAATATTTACAAATGCATACTAATGCATACTAAAGAAACACACTTTAACTAATTGATATATTACATAAGTTGATCTTAACTAACTCCTAAGTGTCTAAATATCCTAACATCCTCCCTTAAGAACAACTTGGGATATGATTGAAGGATTTACAAAAGTTACACTATTAGGAGAAGGAAGGAGGAATTAGAGCCTACCCCCCTTTAAGGACACATTCCTGAACTCCTAACGTAGATCAAAGTTTAGAAAACTTCGCTTCTGTAAGAGACTTGGTGAAGATGTTTGCAACTTGATCATATGTAGGGAAATAGAGCATTATAAGAACACGATCATGAACAAGATTTCTGATGAAGTGCATATGTAGCTCAATGTGTTTGCTACATTGATGTAGAACCGGATATTTGGCAAGATTGATGGCACTTTTACTGTCGCACCAAAGTGGAGTAGGATAATGCTGCTCAAATCTAAACTCTGAAAGGATCTGTCAAAGCCATAAAGCTTCTTGACTAGCATTAAATGTGGCTCGATATTCTGCTTCTGTTGAAGAAAGAGAAAGAGCTTGTTGTTTCTTACAAGCCCAAGTGACAGGTCCAGATCCCAGACTAAAAACATAACCTGCAGAAGACTTTCAATCATCAGGATCGCCAGCCCAATCTGAATCAGTGAAACCAACCAACAAAGGTTCCCCCCATGTACTATAATGAATCCCAAACTGAATTGTACCTTGAATATATTGAAGTATTCTGTTTGCTTCTTTCCAGTGACTTTCATGAGGTGTTTTCATATAACGAGAAACACGACCAACGACAAAGAAAAGGTCAGGACGGGAATGAGTCAAGTATAAGAGACTACCAACAAGCTGACGATACAAGGTGGCATCTACTTCATGGGAAGTACATGTGGTAGAAAGTTTGACTCCAGAATAGAAGGGAGAAGAGGATGGTTTACAATCTTCCATGTGAAAGCGATGAAGAAGGTCACGAGCATACTTAGACTGGGAAAGAAATATTCCTTCTTTGTTTTGCAAGACTTGGAGACCAAGAAAATAATGCAAATTCCCTAAGTCTGACATTTCAAAATTTTGCGTAAGACTAGATTTCACATGGGTTAAAAGTTTAGGGTCAGTACCAGTAAGGATAATATCATCAACATAAAGGACAAGTATGATGAGATGGTTTCCTACTTTCTTGGTATAGACATTAGGGTCAGAATGGCATCTAGAAAAACTAGTGTTAAGGAGAAAGCTATCCATTTTGGCATACCAAGCTCTAGGAGCTTTCTTAAGGCCATATAAGGATCTTAAGGAGATAGACAAGGCTAGAGTTATCCTGAACATATCCAAGAGGTTGTTCCATGTAAATTTCCTCCTGTAAATCACCATGTAAAATGGTAGACTTGGCATCCATTTGATGGACTTCCTAGTTATGTAAGGCTGCAAGGGAAAGAACAAGGCAGATGGAGTTCATTTTTGCGACAGGAGCAAAGGTTTCATTGTATTCAATCCCTTCAACTTGAGAAAAAACTTTGGCAACTAACCTTTCCTTAAGTCTTCCAACAATTCCATCTGATGCATACTTAGTTCTATAGACCCATTTACATCTGACAATTTTTCTTCCTTTTGGAAGAGGAACACGATCCCAAGTATCATTCGCCATTAAGGAACGATATTATTTATCCATAGATGCATCCCAAGCTGGATTTCCTGAAGCTTCTGCAAAAGTTTCTAGATCATGATTCTCAGAAACTTGAGCCAAAAGAGAAGAGGCTTGCTGAAACTGAGAACGTGTTCGACGTTGATATCTAGGATCATTGGCGAGATCACCAGCTACTTCACATGTTGAATGGACCAATCGAGGAAGCATTAGTGCTGGTGCAACTGGAGGAACATGAGTAGGCGGAGGTGGATTTTCATCCTCACTGTCATCATCAGAAATTGGAGTTGGAAACTTGTCAAGGAATTTGGAAGAAGAAGAAGAAGAAGGCACAATCGTTGAATCGGGATCGCAGGCCAAATATGGCACACCTGCCAAGTTAGGCTCGCAGGCCAAGAGATTTTCATCAGATTTAACATCTCTTCTAATGATTATATCATGAGAATGTGGATGAAGAAGTATATAACCTTTTACATCTTCAGAATATCCAACAAATATGCAGCTTTCACTTTTAGGCTGCAATGCTTTCCGTTTTTCATCCGGAATGTGAGCCCATGCTTCACAACCAAACACACGGAAGTGACTTACATCTGGTTTAATTTTACTCCATGCTTCTTTCGGTGTTATACCTTGTAAAAATTTAGTTGGTGTGCGATTAACTATGTAATTTGCACAATTTATGGCCTCAGCCCAATATTGAATACTTAGTCCCTTAGATTGGATCATACAATTAGCCATTTCTTTTAAAGTGCGGTTCTTCCATTCATTTACACCATTTTGTTGTGGTGTATATGGAATAGTGTGTTGTTGTTGGATTCCTTGTTTAGTGCAGAAAGTAGTGAACTTTTTGTTAACATATTCCCCTCCATTGTCAGATCTTATCTTAATAATTTGATGACCAGATTGTTTTTTAACAAGGGCCTTGTAAGCCAAGAACATGTTAAATAATTCGCTCTTAATTTTTAGGAAGTAAACCCAAGTGCATCTAGAGTAGTCATCAATGAAAGTTAAGAAATATTTGAAACCATAAAAGGAAGCAGAGGGAAGAGGATCACACAAGTCACTATGCACAAGCTCCAAGGGAACCGAGGCATTCCAAGAGGCACGTTTTTCAAAACTGTCTCGATGATGTTTTCCGAGTACACAACCGAAAAAAACACCATCCTTGCAAGATACCATTGGAATACCAATCACCATATTGTATTTACATAGTTGTTGCAATGAGCGGTAATTTAAGTGATGAAATCGCTCATGCCAAAGTTTGCTCAAGTTATCACTATGAGCAACAAAAACTGAGGGAAAAGGTGATGACCCAAAGTTGTTAAATTTGTACAACCTGGTAATATCATCAATAGTTCTAGTAGCAAGGACATTTTGAGGATTTTTAAAATCCTTGATTACAACTTGGTGAGGTGTAAACATCACAGTTTTACCTTCACCTGAATGAGTAATTTGATAGACCAATAACAAATCGCAGGAAATTTTTGGAACACATAGTACATCATTGAAATGACCATTTTCTATTGGAACTGTTCTAGATCCTACAACACTTAGAGATCTATCATCACCAACAAATATTTTTTTGGTGTTACATTCATGCATAGTAGAAAAGATGGCTTGATCCTTAGACATATGATAAGATGCTTCAGAATCAATGAGCCATTCATTTGAAGTAGAAGAAGAAGATGCAGTATAAGAGTAACTAGAAGCACAAAGTGCATGTCCATGGGAGGTATATTTTGAAGACGGATCTAGGTTGATGTGGTGCTTCTTCATTGCTGCTTCCAAGGTTGCCATGTTCTTGAAACACTTATATTCATCATGATTATCTTTCCCACAAAAAATGCAATGACGCTCAGTCTTCTTTCCTTTTGGCTTGGATCCTTTGTCATTTTTTAAAGAAGGAGCAGACTGAGAGGGTTTGGGACCCTTGTTGTTTGACATATTATTAAGAAAATTCTGTTTCTTGGGAGGCTTGGACTTTTCTTTTTGTTGGGACAATAAGGCTTTCCTAGATGTATCTGCATTGTTAATTATTCCAAGATGAATGAGCTTATATTGCTCTCTAATTAAAGAATCACAAAAGGATTCAAGACTAGGCTCTTGATAGCTAGTTGCAGTCAAGGATTCTTTCATGGAGTAAAATGTAGATACAAAAATAGAATATGCAGGTCCAAGTTTGGAAAGAATATGATAAATACATTGTTTGTCTTCTTTC
>LPNX010128321.1:96631-212757 GCA_001517045.1 Pseudotsuga menziesii
TGGAATAAAGCAACTTTGAACCAAGTGAGCTAAGTTTAAAAGGTACGTAAAAGAATGGAAAGAGGAAGGGTTTTTTTTTTTTATAACTCTTCTCTCTCGTTCTTCGTGCTTTCTTTTTTTTCCTGCAAATCACAAAAAAAACCGAAAAACAAAAACAAAAAAAACTTTTCCACACTATGGGTGGGATTAGATCTTGGTTAGCTTACCCGAAAAGTCTACGTTTTCAAGTTTTCTCGTTGTTTCTGATTTTCTGTGATCACACAAGGTGCATGACAAAGAGCATACGTAGCCGAAAAGACAAGAAAAAAAACTACCCCTTTTTGTTTCTGATTCACCGCGATCGTGCAAGGTGCACCGCAAAGAGCATACCCAGTCAGGGAAGGAAATAGTCCGAGAGTAAAACAATAAATATCTAATAATAAAACTGATAAAATATGAGAGATTTAAAAAAAAATCCATCACTATAGCATTATACCTTCATATTTTCTGAAATGGGTGTTTCTGGATCAATTAGAAACGGTTTTTGACGAAACGAAAACTATTTCCCAATGAAAACGATGCTCCAGATGCAATGGAATAGCTCCCATATGTGACAAATGCACAAAAAATCCAAAACCATAAACCATTTCAAAGTTTTGGCAACACCGGTTCCAGATCTTGATCAAAACTGGAAGAGGCTCTTCATAAACGCTCTGATACCATGTTCAGGTACATAGGGTACTCCCAAAAGACCAAACACCTAGAGCAAACACTTCACACAAATATATCATAGATCAATACACTGATGTTTGTCATGTAGTTAAAACCCTCGAGAGGGAACTAGTCCCTGACCCCAGCCAAATAACTACTTGGAGCAATTTATTATGCAAAAGAAAGAAAGTTACATGAGCTTCTCATAATCGATCAACTAGCCAAGGACCTTCCATGCTCTTTAAATAGAGATCATGGACCAATCGGGCGTTAAGCCATGGATCAATGGTAGGTATGATCTAAGAGAAGTTGATCCATCAGATCACTTTATGTCTAGAACATATCGTGACCATCAGATTAGCATATTTACAAATGCATACTAATGCATACTAAAGAAACACACTTTACCTAACGAATATATTACACAAGCTGATCTTAACTAACTCCTAAGTGTCTAAATATCCTAACATGATTCAACCCCCCCTCTCAGTATTTACCAATAAACCAACTATTGGTATCATAGTGGGTTCCTTCACTACAGTTTAACTAGTGGAAGGAAGATCCCATTAAAACCACTATGGATCAACAAGAAGAGATTTACACAGTTAATGGATCTCCAATACCTAGAAAATAAGGATACTATATTTTGGAGTACAAGAATGAAAATTTATCTAAAGGCATTGGGACATGATGTATGGAATTCAGTGATCATTGATTACTTCCCACCAAATAGGATAAGGATTCCAACTCAAAAGAAATCCAAGAAAAGTAACTCAATGGAAATGGCTTCAATCCTCGATGGATTACCTAATGATGTCAAAGAGAAGATAGGTGAATGTAACTTTGCAAAGGAAATTTGGGACAAGATAAATGACCTCTACTCAGTTGAGAAAAGAGCAGAAGGAAGACCTTCTATTCTCGAGGATGTTAGTGAAGATGAAAAGATAAGTGAAGATAAAGAAAATTTGTTTATAGGGACAACAAACTTAGATGAGGAATGAAAAGTCGACATAGAAGCCAAATACATGGCTATTATAGATGAAATTGAAAAATGTAGAGAAAAGAACAAAGTCTTGAAAGAAAAAATGTCAAATATCAAGAAGAGAATAAGTTAAAAGAAGAGGAAGTCATTAAAACCCTCCAAGAAGAGCTACGCAATTCAAGACAAAAAGCATTGGCTAGTATGGAAGAGGTCAAGAGCTTAAAACAAGAAGTTGTTAAATTCAAGGAAGAAGTAAAGAAGCTAAAAGATTAGCTGACTATTAGTGAGAAGTTCAAGGAAAGTACTGAAGCTCTTAATAAATTCCTCAGCTTACAAATATCCCCTAGGGATAAAAGAGGTCTTAGATATAATCATAAAGGATCAAGCTCCATCATTCATGAAAATGTTGAAAATGTTAAATGTCAACATGATGCCTCCAAAGATACACCCAGGAAGCAGAAGAATCACAAGGAAATGACGTCCATTTATCATAATTCTGCTCATCCTCCCGAGATGAAAATTTTCAGAAGACATGCAAAAGAAAAGAGTCATTACAAGCAGAAAAACTATAGATTATCCAAACATACATTCTATGGATATTGTCATTGCTGTCACACTTTCGGTCACAAGGTTGATGATTGTAGAATCAAAGATGAAGATGAAGGGCTGATAAGGAAAGAATACACCACCATCTCTCATGGGAAAAGACTTATTTGTTTCATATGTCACAGTATTGGACACTTTGCAAAACATTGCAAGAATAGTACATGCAGATCTTCCCAGGAAACTCAGAAAAAATGTATGGAAGATGAAAAACAAGGAACAAAGAAACAAAAAACTAGTAAGTAGAGTGTCGCTTGGAAAAATATGGAGAACAAAGGAAGACTCCAAAGATGTAGAAGAAATAAATATTTCAAACATTAGTGAGGTCTCCAAAGATAACGATGAGCATAATAGAGGCATAAATAAGGATGCCATCCTTTATGAGGAAAAGCAATATGGAGATATAAAAGAATACACCGATAAAGATGAAGGTTATGAAGAAGAATGTAGTGATGATTGTCGGATCCTTTTCTAAAACATTCTCTCGTGATTTAAAGAAAACCCTGAAAATAACATTAGAAGGGATCTTATACTCGGGGGGAATTAAAGCCAAAAAATTCCAATTGGTATTTAAGAAAAAACTCAATTGGTGTCTAATGTTGAAGTATATTGAAATCTATGTTCTTCAAAGATGATGTGTGATCAAGGTTGGTGTATGGATGACATAAGAGAAAGTATGAAGTAACGTGAGAACAACAAAATGTGAGAGTCATGAAGACCGTGATGTCTGCAATCAAATAGAAGATAAAGATGATTATGTTCACTTAGTATTTGAAGTCATGACACATAAAAATTGTTGATAGTAGAAGAAAACTCAAGTCTAAAAAACAAAATTTTAGTCTATTGATAAGGTAGTAGGATGAGCTCAACATTGACAAAGGAAAAGGTTGAGGTTATGAGTCTTTGTGTCTAAGATAGTGAGACTAGATAAACTATGTAATAAACTGAATTAATCTCTGTGTTGAGGATCTGAAGTTATGGGTCTCTAGATAGTTGATAATATAGATCTAAAATCCAAAATAATCCAGTAGTATATGCTAGGTTCTTATAGAATATCTAAATGCACATGCTTAAGGAATTCTGGTAAAAGAGTAAGAAAATTAACTTATAGGAAGAATATACCATTATATATGGAAGTAGGAACCGAGTTTAAAAAAACGTGTATCCTAGACAGAAAATGGAAGATTGTGAAAAAATTTTGAGTGTAAAATCTGTCACAAAAATGTTGACAAAGGAGAGGAAGTACATTGATAGGGGGATTCCATGGATCTATCAGTTAAGCTATCATCGAAGAACATGTTGCAAGAAAGGAAGTGTTAATATCAATGTTATTACATTGATTAAATAACACAGTTCAGTTAACAAAGGGGAGATATGATTATAGGGGGAGTTATCATAAAGTAGAAAGACATGAAATCCTATATCAAAATAGGTACACCATTGGAATAAAAAATTATCCTTTGTCTTTGTTGTCAAAGGGGGAGAATTTTTATAGGTTTCCATCCATACCAAAGGGGGAGATTGTTGATTATATATTTTCTATTGATGTCAAAGGTGTTCATGAATGACAAAGGAATAACCAGTGGATATGATGACAGGACAAACTGAGTGAAAGACTAGGGTAGTGATGGCATGGCATGGAATAGTTGAGGATGTGGCATGCCACATATGATGACATGGAATATGATGGTTTCCTAAAGATGATGTCATAAAATAGTGATGGCATGGCATGGCATAGTTAAGGATGTGGCATGACACATATGATGACATGGAATATGATGGTGTCCTAATGATGATGCCATAAAAGTTCATTTATAACAAATGCAATGGATGAGATGGACATGGAAGATAAGACAACATGAATGATTGATCTGAATACTTCCAAGACAGTGTCAATAGTATGATGTAAAAAATGGTTAATGAAACAAATAATAGAGGTCGAGTGGAAGTAGAGATGCGGTATGAATGAAAAAGCTGGCTAGATAAAATGAAGAGTGGAACTACATAAGAGTGAAATGAATGGGAGATAGAGTATATGTAACAATCAAAGAACAAAGAAACTATATCTGTGAGAGTGTTTATAAATTCCTTATAATCAGCGGCATGATGAAATTCTCTGTGTATATAAATATTCAAAACTGTTAGAAATAGTCGTAGAGTATTTTCACAAAGAAATCGTGCAGATCCGAAAAGTCACGGTGAGATCCGCATTCAATCTAAAATTGACCGCCAAGAAGCAGCCTGCATGAGATATGATGATTGAGGATCAGTTACACAACAATAAATATTGGACGGCTTATATTATCCCCACACTAGATCCGAAGGTTAAGGATTAATTCTGCCACTTAGGCGAAAATCCAAAGTTCCACAAAAGATCAAGATCAAACGACTGAGATTAGTTCCGATAAAAGAGATCAACAGTGTGGAAGGAAAAATGCATAAATAATGTTTAAAGATTCTATAAACCCGCAATATGGAAGATTGGAGGTCAGGAAAGATTCCACAAAAGATCGACGGTGTGGAAGAAAAAATGCAGAAAGAATCTTGCGGAAAGGAGCTTGTGGAAAGAAGCTTATGGAAAGGATCTTGCGAAAAGAAGCTTATGGAAAGGATCTTGCGAAAAGAAGCTTGAAGAAAGGATTTTGTAGAAAGAATCTTATAGAAAGGATCTTGTGGAAAGGATCTTGTGGAAAGAAGCTTGAGGAAAGGAGATTACAGAAAGAAGCTTGAGAAAAGGAGCTTGTAGAAAGAATCTTGTAGAAAGGAGCTTGAGGAAAGGATCTTATGGAAAGAAGCTTGCGGAAAGGAGCTTGCAAAAATTCAAGATATGATTTGATGAAATGTTACATTTCTGCATCTCGCATCCCACAATCTGGAGATCGAAGCTCATGGAGAAGCCTGATGGATATCAATGGCGGGGAATTGTTAAGACATAACCCTGGTGCAAAAATACAATTTCAAGAGGAAACCTGTAGAGTAGATCAATGGTTCGGCAAGATACGAACATACGATCAACAACCTAGATTGATTATGGAGAAGGAGATTGTGGAAGCACCAGAAAATGTTAAGCTCAACCGTGGAAATGAGTTTTGAGGTGCGTCCATAAATGGTAAAGAAGAATGTCCAACATGTAACTCATAGATAGAAGTTGAAGCCCATGTTTTGTGAGAGAAACGTGTCCAGATGAGCATGCGATGAGGATATCCTGCATAGAGCTTGCAAAGTATTCTCCCTGATAGAGGAGAGGAAGTCCACAAGCATTGGTTTAACAAATATTGTGATCATAGAAGAAGGGAGCCTGCAGATCAGAAGTGATCAAGAATTTTTTAATTAATTATTTAATTAAAAATCATTAATAACATATTGTTGAAAAGGCATGACTATCAAATTTGAAAGGGCATGATTGTGGAAGGCTATGTTTCCAGAATAAAGAGATGCGTTCGTAGGAAACATGAAGGTAGTTATACACTAAGGTATGAATGAGAGAAGGGGCTCAAGGTTTACATCAGAAAATTAGAAACAGAGACTAGTGGGTGTGACAGAGAATGGATGGAAAATAAATGGAGCATATTACAGAAAACATATTAGGGTGACAGGGTGGCGCTAGGGAAAGCATAAGGCCTGTAGGTGGTTGTGGCCTCCTTCCAGCAGAAGCTGGTAAATGGGGTGTAGTGGAATCTTGTTAGTTGTACCTGACAAAACAGGTTGCCATAGGATCCTTTCAGTAGCAACTGATAAACCAGGGGATCATATCCTCCTTCCAGTGGTAGATGGTAAATAGGGTGTTGTAGCATCCTTTCAGTAGTTGATGATAAACCAAGGGGTTGTAGCCTCCTTCCAGTGGTAGCTGGTAAATATGGTGTCGTAGCATCCTTTCAGTAGTAGCTGATAAACTAGGGGGTCATAGCCTCCATCCAGTAGTTGCTGGTAAATAGAGTGTAATACCATCCTTATTTGTAGTAGCAGGAAAAAATATTTGTAAATAAAATTTTTGTAGTAATAGGACGTATTGGTGGTTTACCCTATTGGGATTCCACGTTAAAATTGTGTTCTGTGTATTCTTGTTGTTATGTGTTTTTAAAGATATATTTTAAAAGTGGTTAAATTAGTAAAAAGATAACAATACTGATTCACCCCCCCTCTCAGTGTTGACCAATAAACCAACATTACCCTATAATTCATGTACCTTACATACATGTTAAAAGCATGGGGCTCTAGTCATCAAACCCATGTGCTCTAAGAATATTCAACTTTCTAGCACACTAGATCTCTACCTCTATCTATACCTCATTTAGAGAAGTCATCAATAAAATTCATAAAATATTAAGTGATCATAACTATAGAACATGGTATTTTTTAAGTATCCCAATAATATACTTGAGTATAGTATTCCGAGCGATTATTTTGGATACAAAAAATCATATATATAGATATATATGCATATATTAAATATGAATCATACAATTTACTGGTGAAACATGTAAATTTGGGTGAATATTGTGATAAAATAACATATTTGATGTAAATATAGGTGACATTAGATAGTAAAATGACCAAATTGTGAATTTGCTTTTTTTTAAATCCCCAAAAATAGCCAATTGGAAAAATTTCACCCCTAAAAATCACCCTACCATAGAATGTGTTCACATTGGTCCACATAGGTTGTTGTGGAAAAGATCCAACAATCATGTTTCTCTCTTATGTATTTCTAACATGGAATATTTCTTATGTTTCTTTCCGATAAGATGCCGTTCACAAAATATGCTTTTCAATTTATTATTTCATAGCCCTAAAACTATTTGGTGCCTATGCAAAATCTCAAGGTTTGTAAACTTTAAATGACCATACCTCTCATGACATAGGATATTTGATTGTGTCTGCTTGTATGTTGCCACCAAGGCTTCATGCTTCACTGGTACAACATCCAATGTGTAATTCATTTTCCTCCACTACTCTTGTAGTGACCTCACTATGCTTTGTTTTATCTTGAATCCAAATTCTTTGGCATCAAAGACAACTCAAAAAATGTGTTTCATATTTCACATATAGAAAAAAATATCTTAAAGAGTGAGTATATACCATACATTTATGATTCTTTTGATTTGGCCATTTGGAATTTTAGGTCCATGTTTCCCTAACATTTCACCTCATAATTGGCATTCCCTACAATAGCCATCACGTCTCTACATTCAACAGTTGTCTATGCCCAATCATATGCTTTTTTGACATTGATATTAATTTTCATTCGGCATGCTTGTTCATGCAATGAAAAACAAGTAACCCTTCTTTCTCTCTTCCCATATTTTACTATTTCCACCAATGAAATAATATTTATGAATTTTCAGTGTTGGGCCCTCATTGTTAAAAATGGGTATTAGAAGCATGCCAATGAACCCACACAATTAGTGTTGGAATATCTAGCAATACTAAGAGGGGGTGGGGGTGAATCAATATTGCCTACTTTTATTTATTTTTAAACAATTAGTATTTAAATAAAACAATGAATAAAAAACAAGTAAGGACACATAATTTTATCGTGGAAACCTCAAAGAGAAAACCACAAAATCAAACTCATTAATAAGATGAATTTACAAATTTTGTTTTTCTGCTGCTATAGAAAGGATGCAACAACACCCCATATTTTTCCCTGCTCTAACAGATAGGGATGCTACAACACCCCATAATTTTATTTTTGTCTGCTACAACATATAAGATGCTACAACACCCATGTTTTCTAACCACTACTAGAAGGGGGAATACAACCTCCCTGCAGGATTGCATCCTACCCCAACACCACCCTGCCACCCCAAATTGAATTTAATAATATTCCATATATTATTCAAACTCTGTCACTGGTTTTTCTTCTCTGCTTGGTCTCTTGCTTCACTTCCTGTTACATTGATATAGATCACAAAGAATCTTTCTTCCTATTCTAACTTATGCTTTTATATCTATGCATCCTATCTACATCACACCTCTTCAATAAACGTGTCCATCCAATTCTATTTATCATGCCTCTTGATTCTGCAAATCATGCCATTTCTTTAAATAATTAACTATGTTTTTTAATTTATCATAACCCTATCATTAATTTAAACAATCACACCCTTAATTAGAACTCTGATTTAATTTATTATGACTCTTATTTTAATTTATTATAACTCTGTCTTTAATAATATACTTATGTTGCTTCATTATTTTTAATCTTTGTTTATCACATAACACTGTCTATATCTCTATTTTTTATTCCTGTAGCTTACTCTATTTGTATTTTTGTTTTTTATTCATGTATGTATCATTTTAATTATGTTTAGTTGATAACAATAGAAACTGTAGTTTACATATTTGACTAATCTGACAATCTTCTTAATTTTATTGTAGGCACAAGTTTATTTTCTTCACTATGCAAGAAGGATATTTTATGGATATGCATGAATATTTCATACTATGTAGACATTTTTATGCATGGGATTATTTCTTTCTTCACAAAAACATACACAGTTTTTATTGATTTGGCAGGCTTAGTATTCATACATGTGACCACCAATAAGGAAACTGACACCATGTCTAGTTGGAAAAGTTTCCAAAGAGAAGACCCATATCATTATATCAATTTATCTACACAACCACAACTTCTGGTGTGCATTTCAAAATGGCCTCTCAGAGTTCATTTAGACAGGAAAACAAGCTTTTTCTCAGCTTGAAAGACTTATATTTCACACATGTGACATCTAGAGAGAAATATGAGACCATGGCTAGATGATCAATTCAGAAAGGAACAGACTCATACTCTTGTATGAATTTATAGACATAAGGACAAAATCTTGTGGGAATTTGAAAATACCCTTTTGAACTTCTATGCTAACGCTCATACAATTTTTCAAAAACCTAGTCCAACTAAGGTGGATTCTTAATTTCACCAAACTTGGAAAATTAAAAATACAGAACATGGGGAAAACATGTTAATTCTATCCATGCCAATTTCATCCTCAACAACCTGTTTCTCTCTCCTTGGTGGGCATTTCATTGGAACAATGCAAAACCTGCCAGAAGACACTTTTGGTATACTGATAACTTTATCTTCAAAGATTGTTTGGACAAACTGATGATAAAGTTATCACACGTTCCATATCATCACGTCCTTTTTCATTAATTAAATTCTTTGACATCAATGAAAACCATACCCAACATTCTCCCCCTTTGGCATTGATGGAAACAACTCTTCAATTTCCTTACCATTTGACATTAATGACAAAGGATTCCTTCTAAAATCTCCCCCTGTCAACATATCTCCCACTGACATGATTCCTTTTTCTCCTTTTTATTCATTGTAAGGATATTAATCTAAACTTATTTCTAATATGCTCAAATGATTCTTTGGGTAGTGGCATAGTGAAGATATCAACTATCTTTTCTTTTGTATCAACATATTCCAATTTTACAACCTTTTGTGATACTTGATCTCTTAGAAAATGATATTTTATTGCAATGTGTTTTGTGTTAGAGTGCATAACATGATTTTTTGATATGTTTATAGCACTGGTATTGTCACAATTTATAACTATTGGATTCTCATACTTCACAAGCAAGTATTCCAATTTATGCTTCATCCAAATTACTTGAGTACAACATGATACAACAACAATATATTCATCTTATATTGTAGATAGTCCAATGGAGGGTTGTTTCTTGCTTAACCATGATACCAAAAAATCTCCCAAAAGAATGTTTCCCCACTTGTACTCTTTTAGTCATTAACACTTCCTTCCCAATCTGCATCAGTGAATTCTCTTAAAGTAAAGTCTTGACCTTTTGGGTACCATAAACCATACTCCATAATACCTTTCAAATATCTGAAAATTCTTTTTACTGTTGTTACATGAGTTTCTTTGGGATTTGATTGGAATATAGAAACCAATACTACAACTTGCATCACATATGGTCTTGTAGTTGTCACATATAGTAGGATTCATATCATAGATCTATACATGGTATTATCTACTTCCAAAGACTCACCATCCTTGCTTAACTTGCAACATGTGGTCATAGGGGTACTAACCAGTTTGGATTCTTCCATCTTAAAATTCTTAAGCATGTATTTAATGTCCTTGGTTTGAGAAATGAAGATTCCTTTGTTTGATTGAAAAACTTGTAATCCCATGAAGAATGTTAATTAACCTAACATTGACATTTCAAAATCCTTCTTCATTTTAGAGGAAAAATTTTCACTTAGCATTTGTAGATTACTTCCAAATATGAGATCATCCATATAAACAATAATAATGATCATATTCTTATCTTCAAATTTGATGTAGAGATTAATATCAGTGGCCCCTCTTTTATATCCGTGTTTCTTCAAGTAGTTATCTATCCTTTAAAACCATGCTCTTGGGGATTGCTTGAGACCATAGAGTGCCTTTTTTAGTGCCATTCTTTGATAAAAGAAAAACTTCAGGTTGTTCAATAAAGACTTCCTCTCGTAGATTCCCATTCAAAAATGCATAATTTACATCCATTTGATATACTTTGAAGTTTTTATAACATGAAAATACCAAGAACATTCTGATTTCTTCAATTCTCGATACAAATGCAAAGGTTTCTTCAAATTCAATACCTTCCACTTGTGCATATCCTTTATATACTACTCTTTGTTTGTTTCTTATCACTTTACCATCTTCATTGAACTTTTTTTTGAAGACCTATTTGGTCCCTACAATATTCTTTTTTGTAGGCCTTGGAACAAGTTCCCAAGTTTGGTTCTTATAAATTTGATCCAACTCTTCATTCATGTCTTTGATCCAATATTCATCCTCGCTAGCTTCTATAAATTTCTTATGTTCCACCACTGATAGTAAGGATTGTTCATCAAATAATAGTTTCCTTCTTGTGCTAACTCCATCATCTTTGTCACCTATGATTTGTGTTTCAGGATGATTCTTTTGTATCCTTGTAGATGGAGATTTTGTATAAGGTTTTGGAGAGCCCTCATATTCACTTTCTTGTGATTCTTCTCTTTTCTCTTCCTCTTCTTCTTATTCTTCATTACGGGCACTTTCATTCTTTTGCGAGACTTCCTTTTCTTTTTCATCATCATCTTGGCTTCTTATTTTTCTTGGATTCATGTCATCTACTCTTACATCTACACTTTCTATGATTTTGTGTAGCCTTTGATTGTAACATCTATATTCTTTCTTGGTGGATGAATATCCTAAAAATATTCCTTCATCGATTCTAGAGTCAAATTTACCAAGGTCATCCTCATTCCTCTTTATGTAGCACTTGCTACCAAACAATTTAAAATATTTAACCGAGGAAGGTCTTCCATACCATAGTTTATAAGGAGTATTGCCATTATTTACTCTGATTTGTCCTCTATTAAGTATATAGACACCTATGTATATTTCCTCCCTCCAAAATGTGTCTACCATTTTTTCTTCATTAAGGATAGTTATGTTCACTTCTTAGATTGTTCTATTCTTTCTTTCCATGACGCAATTCTGCTGAGGAGCCTTTGGAGCTGAAAATTGTCTTTTAACTCCATGTGTTTCACAAAACTCATTGAATTCGTTTGAGGTAAACTCTCCTCCATTATCTGACCTTACACATTTGATTTTCAGATTTCTCTTATTCTCAACCATTGCTTTGAAAATTTTAAACTTCTCAAAAGATTCTGATTTTTCTTTGAGAAATATCACCCAAGTCATCCTTGTATAACCATCAATGAACAACATGAAATAATAATCTCCTTAAAAACTTTTAGTTCTTTTTGGTCCACAAAGATCTCTGTGAAGTATTTCCAATTGTTGTGAGCTTGTATGTTCCTTGAGTTTGAAGTTGGTTTTAGTCTTCTTCCCATGTTGGCGGTGTTTACAAATTGAGTTTAGAGGATTTACAGTCTTTGGTAAGTCTCTTACAGTTTCCTTCCTACTTACTTTCATAATATTGTCAAAGTTCAAGTACCCCATCCTTCTATTCCAAAGTAAACTTTCATCAATTATACTCATGTAGCATTGCTCTTCATTTTCTAGGATATATACATTGCTTGAATTCCTTATAGCAGTACCAACAAGTTTTTCATAGTACTTTTTTTTTCTGATTTCACATTTCTCATAATCAAATATGCAGATGTTCCCTTGATCACATGTTTAACTCACATTGAGGAGATTAGGCTTTAAATATTCTATTAGAAACACATTTTCATCTTTGATTTTGACATTTATAGCAGCTGTACCTTTTCCAAATATCTTGGAATACATGTTATCTCCAAAGGTGACTTTTCCCTTTTTATCTTTTCTTAGGCTTATGAATTTGTTTGGATCTCCTGAAATGTTTTTTAAACACCCATTATCAACGTCCCATAGATTTTTCTTTTCGGTCACACATAAATCTATCATGGATTTCTCCATCACTTTCTTTTTCTTCCAATCCTTTCTCATTTTTTTGTCTTGAAACTCTCTTGTAGAAGCCTTCTTTGTAGGAGTCATCATTCTACATTCTCTAGCTATATGTCCATAGTTATTGCATTTGTAACACTCTATATCATATCTTTGTAGAGGTACAAAAGAGTTATGGTTTCTTTCCTTTGGATTGTTACTAGACGTATTCTTCTTATGGACATGAAACTTTTCATATGCTTTGCATTTCATGGATTTATGACCAAAATTATTATAGAGTAACAACGAAAAAAAAAGATCTGTTGATACTTGATTTTCATTGGTCTTCTAGGAATCAAATAAGTTGTATCTCTATTATGAGAGGATGGAGAAAATTTCTGGTTGTCCTTCTTTTCAATTTGATTCATAAGTATAACTGTATAAATATTTTTGTTATATCCTAATCCAGTTTTGTCACTTGATGGTCTTTGGTTACTTAGGATGTCATCTATAGTCTTCGAGCTTTCTTCAAGCTTTGATTTTATAGAATATTCATCAATCTTATTTCTAAGCAGGATAATTTCTGCCTCAAGTTGTTAGAACAGTAATCCATCCTTATTACTTAGTTTATACCTTAGTCAATTTCATTTGCTTCTAAGCATTAAGTTGATATGGTTTAGACTTAGGGAAATTGATCTAGGAGGTGAACTGGTTATTTTAAAACCTTTCACACACACTCTAGAACTCTATATTGGTCAAACTAGAAAATTTGTGCCCTCATTAATGCCTTGGAGCCCTACATCCTTGATTTGTGGAATCTAGGTTTGACTAGGGGTGCTAGTGGTGTATTTTGTCCATTTTGGCTCTCCCGAGAGCATTTATTATCACATTGAGCCTCCCAAACACCTATATTTTCTCACCCATGCATGATTTGGACTCATCATTTCCCCATCACACTTCAGCAATGTACACACCAGGTTTTGTCACCGTTTGGGATGAGTTGGAGCTTCATTGGTCCACCTAAGGGGAATTGAGGTCAATTTTGCCTATGACACATGTACACTCCCAAATGGATTCCTAAGCCTCACAATTTATTCCTAATGTAATATATACTTGATATAAACACATTCATATGTTATACAATTCAACAATATCCACTTTGTATTCACATGTGTATGTAAATTTGTTCCTCTTTCAAGCTTTTTGCTAGTTTTTGCAAAGTAATTCGAATTATGAGAGTATATTTCTCTCCTAGATCCAACTGCAGATCAAATTATCACATGGAATCAAAGATGATTGGATTTGCATATCAATATTGAGTGTTTGAGTTGCAAATTGAGAGATTTTTCAGATAGATTCGAGTGTTTTTTGTAGGTACTTTCAACAAAATATCACTAGTAGAGTAAGCAGAGATGGAGCAAAGCAATGTATTGCTGACTCCATTCAATTACTTTTAATGGAAGGGAAAATATGGTCATCCAACTGAGATCCAAGGGTCTCTACAGGGTAACCACGAGGATAGAGGCAGATCCAAACTCTACAGTAGAGAAGTCGAAATACTTCAATAGACTTGATGAAGCTTTTGGACTGCTATGTCTAAGAATTTTGAGAGATCTCCTGTTTCATGTTGATAGTTTGGCCACCCCAAATTAAGTTTGGCTCGTGATTGAAACTCTCTTTGGGAAAACCAATGAACTAAGGGGACACCAGCTCAAGAATGAGCTCAATACCTTGAGCCCATTACATTTTGACACCATCTAGGAGTTATTCACAAAATTTAAGTCTCTAGTACCTCAACTCAAGCGGTGTGGAATAGAGAAGAAGGAAGAGCATCTAATACTATCAATCCTTTAGAATTTAGGCCTAGAATACTCATTTTTTGTTTGAACTTTCCATTCAGGCAAGTTGACCATTCAAAATTGGCAAATCGAAACACTAGAAAGCTTCATGGAGTCCCTCACCCAGGAGCAAGACAAACTAGTTCATATGGGCACCATCAAAACAAGAAGAGACCAAGATTTGGTTGTGTGTGTTCCAAGTTCCTCCAAAAGAAATATTAAGGACAAGGATTTGAGGAATTCAAAGAAAAGGAAGCAAGATAAACCCAAAACCACTGATGGGGGTTTGAATCCTCCCAAGGATAAGGACAAGAAGGGAAAGGAGAAAAACAAATGCACTTATTTCCATAAGGGATGGCATCCAGAGAGTGCTTGCATGAATAAAACCATTGATATGATAGGATAGTTGTTGGAGAAGAAAAACATCCCAGTCCCAGATGGCACAAGGAGGAGGGATGTCAGTTCAAGTTATAACAACAAGGAGAAATGTCATGCTTTGGTTGTAGGTTCCTCAGATCCCTCCACCTTCATCATTGATTTAGGGGCATCCAAGGATATGTCCTCTATTAGAGTTCTCTTCACATCTATGCATTTTAATAGTGGCCCAGTTGTTCGAATGGGAGATGACTCTGAGATCCAGACCCAAGGAGCTGGAATGATCGACCTTGAAAATGGATATTTCAACAATGTCCTCTATGTACCAGACTTGGAAGAGAACCTGCTGAAAGTATATTAAATGACACATACAAGAGAATCCAAGAGAGTAAAATTTACTCCATATGAGGTTGATATAGCTGAAATATCCTCCAACCAAGTAGTGGCATTGGGATATGCTGATCAACAAGCTAGAATGTACAAATTATCCAAGTTTCTTCCAAAGTCTATAGGGAAAGCATTGTTGTATCATGCCAATGAAACCTCCAAGATATGGCATGAGATATTTGGCCATATGAACTACAAATACCTTCAATAATTGAACAAGGATGACATGGTAGAAGGGATTCCTCCTATCAAGTCTTCCAATGGAGCATGCATTGGTTGTGTGGTGGAAAAGCATCCAGAGCGCAACTATGAGAAGGGGAAGGCAAGGAGAGCTACACAGACACTTGGATTGGTACATTCATAACTCATTGGTCCTCTTCCAACTCCCTCCTATGGAGGATTAAGGTAGGTTCTCACTTTCATAGATGATTTTTCGAGGTTCTGTTGGGTGTACTTCCTAAAGCTCAAATATGAATTCTTTGAGACCCTAAAGATTTGGAAGGCCCTAGTTGAGAACCAAAGTGGGAACAAGATGAAAAGACTAAGAAATGATAACAGAAAAGAGTATATAAATAGTAATTTTCAGCACCTATGTGAGGAATGTGGCATCCAAATGCAGGATTCAGTCCCCTACACACCACAACAAATTGGTGTGGAAGAGAGGAAAAAGAGGGCTCTCAAGGAGATGGCTACATGCATGATTGAGGATAAGGATTTGAGTCCTAAGATATGGGATGAAGTGATCAGTTGTGATGCATATATTTAGATCAAGGAAATCCACAAATCATTCAAAGGGAAAATACACTATGAGGCTTGGTTTGGTCACAAACCAAAAATCTCACATTTCGGGATTTTTGGCTCAAGGGCATGGGCTCGAATTCCATTAGAAAAGAGGAAGGAGTTGCAACCACAGAGAAAACAATGCATCATGGTGGGATATGGTGAATAAAAAAATGGATACAAGCTCTTTGATCCATCCTCACTCAAAAATTTCATTGAGAGAAGTGTACAATTCGAGGAGATTATACAAGATTTTGAACTAGCACCGAGGGAATGCTCTTCTCCTCAACACCATGATGATGTAAGTGATGATTCCAAATATGAATTTTATGATATTTATGATAATTAAATTGATAAATATTATGTTTTTTTACATCAATTACCCTCAAGGCCCAAGTGGGTAGAGAAAACCATAGAAGTTGTTGGGGATTTAACATGCAATCCTCTGGATCCTAGGAAGACAAGGTCCCAATTTCACAATGCTTATTTTGCAAGTGAAGTTTCCCTTGTTAAGAATTTATATATGATAGTTGGATATTATCCACAATTATATCAGGAAGCATTTCATGACCCTATATGGGAATCATCCATGCAAGAGGATTTCAACTCCCTACAAGAGAATGAAACTTGGGAATTGGTTCCCTTGCCTCCCAAGGGGAAGCTTGTGCAATGTAAGTGGGTCTACAGGACCAAATTTGCTGCAGATGGTTATGATATTAAATATAATTCCATATTATTTTCCAAAGGATTTTCTCAAGTCCAAGGAGTGGAATATATAGAGACGTTTGCATCAGTGGCAAAGATGGATTCAATCAGGCTAGTTTTAGCCATTGCTACTAGTAAGCGCTGGGAGGTCTACCACATGGATGTAAAAATTTCATTTCTTCATGGTGAGATACATGAATATACATACATGCATCAATTTAAATTTTTCCAAGAGTATCCTTCCCTTTTTTTTTATACTTAAGAAGTCACTCTATGTCCTCAAGCAATCCCTAAGGGCTTGGTATGCCAAGATGGACAATTTTATGCTTTCAATTGGTTTCATTTGATGAAAATATGATCCTAATGTGTATTTGAAGAAAAATGATGATGTATTGTAGGTAATAGTGTTGTATCTTTATTATCTCTTAATTACATGTAGCTGCACCAAATAAATTGGATCAATCAAAGTATCCTTGCACAAACAATTCTCCATGACCGATCTAGGCTTGTTGAAACAATCTATTGGATTGGAAATTGTACAATATGAAGAAAGGATCAAGTTCAGCCAATAGAAGTATGCTTAATACCTGTTATTAAATTTCAATATGGCTAAATGTAAGGCAGAAAATTTCCCATTCCTTTCTGGCATAAAACTAGGTGAAATTGGTGATTCTCCATTGGTAGATTGCTCAATGTATAGGAAGCTAGTCGAGAGCTTGTTATATCTCACTTATACTAGACCTGATTTAGCATATTTTGTTACTGATGTATCAATATATATGAAGCAGCCACATGAGATCCATAGGAAGGCATCCAAGAGGATCCTTCAGTATTTACAAGGCACTAGGAACTTCGGGGTACACTATGTTGCTAGTTCTCCACTAGAACTAGTAGGATTTTCTGATTCGGATTGGGATGGAGATCCCAATGATAGAAAGTACACATTGGGTTTGTTTTAATTATTTCCAATGGTCCTATTTTCTGGTCAAGTAAGAAAAAACACACAATTTCTCTTTCTTCACTTGAGGCCGCATACAGGAGAGCAGTGAATGCAGCTACAAAATGTGTGTGGTTGCAAGGCATTCTTTGGGAGCTTGGTATTGCACTTGATTCACCCACTGTAATTTGGTGTGACAATAAAAGTGAAATCAAGATTTATATAGATCCAGTACATAGGTAGAGGACCAAGCACATATAGATTCATATGCACTACATTCGGGGCTTAGTGCATGATCGGCTGATATCCTTGCAGCATTTCCCATCCACCGAGCAAACTGTTGATATTTTCACCAAGTGTTTTACTGAGAAAACCTTCACTTACTTGATATGAATTCTTGGAGTGAGTGATGCATGTTGATGGATTCCATTCACCTTCATATTTTGTCCCCATTTCCATTTTTTAAGGAGAAGTTTTATTCCCATGTGGTTTTCCTCTTTTCCTTGTTTTTCATGGACAAATAATTTTTCGTTTGTATGAGGTGACTTGAGCCTTGTTGACAAGGCCTCCATAATAATTTTTGGTTAAGTTGTACAAATTCAAGATTAAGGGGGGTTTTTAGAATAATAATTCATCCTTAGTACCTTAGTTTTTACCTTAGTCAATTTCATTTTATTCTAGGCATTAAGTTGTTATGGTTTAGACTTAGGGAAATTGATATAGGAGTTGAACTAGTTATTTTCAGACCTTTCACATGCACTCCAGTGCTCTATCTTGGTCAACCTAGTACATGTGAGCTCTCATTAATTCCTTGAAGAGCTACCTCCTTGATTTGTGGAATCTGGGTTTGACTAGGGGCGCTAGTGGTGTACTTTATCCGTTTTGGCTCTCCTAAGAGAATTTATTGTCAGATTGAGCCTCCCACACACCTCTATTTTATTACCTACACATGCTTTGTACTCATAATTTCCCTAACACACTTGAAAAACATTCACACTAGGTTTCGTGACCGTTTGGGCTAAGTTGGAGCTTCATTGGTTGACCTAGGGGGGATTGAGGTCAATTTTTCCTATGACACATGTACACTCCCAAATGGATTCCTAAGCCTCATGAATTATTCCTAATGTAATATGTACCTGATGTAGTAGGGATTTTACCATAGCTATAGGCAGTAACAACTACCTTCCGTCTATAGGACGAAAGGGTAGGGTTTTTGTTGGGGTTGGAAGAGAACCTGCAAAGAAATGTTAGCTTTGAGCCATGAAACCCTGCAGGAAACTTGTTAGAAAAATGAAAGATGCCTAAAATAAATCATAGGAGAACCTGCAGTAAATTATTAGAACATAAACCTGCAAATAAAACAAACTAGTAAACTAAAATAACAATGGAAAACTAATGGTTATACCTTCTGTTTGGTTGGAAATGGGCCACCGTGCCCTAGATTTGGGAGCACCTCTCAATGGATAGGGATTTATGGCTCAATGGAGGAATGGAGGAGAGGGAGGGTGAATGAATTGAAAGGCAAAGGGTCTCAATGCACTCACACAGGCAACATAACGATAGGGAAAGGAGGACTGATTTGAGAGTGACCCCCACCCCTCTATTTATACTTTTTCTTGATATTTTTAGGGTTTTAAGCCCCTGGTTGGGGACTTAGCCCCCTTTTTGGGATTTTAGCCCCTTTCACCCAATATTTAGCTCTTTTTGGGGTTTTAAGCTCCTTTGAGGGGTTTTAGCTCCTTTTTGGAGGTTTTAGCACCTACGAGAGCTATTTTGGCTCTTTTAGGGGTTTTTAAGCCTTTTTAAGGGCGTGGGGGTCAAATGATGGTTATGTATGGATGTACTTCGGTGGTGTAGGTCATGTAGAGTTTAGTGAGGGGTTTTTTGGGTTAACACCTGATATAAACACATCCATATTTTAGACAGTTCAATAATATCCACTTTGTGTTCACATGTGCATGTAAGTTTGTTTCTCTTTCAATCTTTTTGTTGGGTTTTGCAAAGTAATACGAATTTTGAGAGTCTCTTACAATCCTAGATCCAGATGTAGATCAAATTCTCAAATAATTCTTTCAAATTCTTGTATTCTCTTATTGCGCAGCAATTCTAGGTCCTCTTCAATCTTCTTGGACTCTTGAAGCTGGGTATTCAAATCAACAATGATTTTTCTTGATTGTTTGTTATTTTTTCTGCATTTATCAAGTTCCTCAAGAGAACTAATGATTTTGTATTTTATATATACTTCTCCTTCCACTTCTAATTCATCATTTGGAGCTTGAGTTTTGAATCCCATGAATAAAATTTTTGTTTCCTCATCTTCACTATCTTCCATGGTGTAAAGGATCTTCTTCTTTAATTAACCTTATTCTTTTTTCCTTTTTTTCTTTTCTTGAACTTCTTATAGTTTTATCTATCATCTCTATCATCCTTTTTAGTATAGGGACGTTTTGAGGCAAAATGTCCAATTCTTCCATAGTTAAAGCACTTCAGGGGTAGCTTTCCTTTGTACTTGCCAACACCTCTTTCAAGTTTCTTGATAAAAATGTATTCTTAATCATCTAAGTTCTATGAGTGGTTATTGGGTAAGGATTCATATTTATTTGACTCTTTTATGGATTTAAATCCTGTCTCTTTCCTTGTTGGTTCATTTTTTCTTGTTCTCATCTCATAAGAAATGAAGATCCCATGTAGCTCATCCATTGTCAAAAGTTCAAGATCATCTCGATCTTTTACAGTAGAGACTTTGGGGTTATACCTTGTTGGAAGGGTTCTTAGAACATTTTCAGCTAATTATTTCTCTTTTATTTCTCCTCCCAAACCTTTAATAGCATTTCCAATTTCATTTACTCTTAGAAGATATTTTGGAATATTTTATTCTTATTTCATGTTTAGACTTTTGAACTGCCTTTTGTATGTTTGAAGTTTGGATTTTTTGACTTTGGATTCCCCTTCATAAGAAATTTTTAATTTTTCCCAAGCATGTTTGTCTTTCTTACATTGCATGACTTTAAGAAATACTGAATCTGCTAATCCTTTCAAAATTGCATTCAAAGCTTTTGCTTTGGATTCATATTCATCTAGTTCATATCTATATGTAGGTAAGTTATCTGGTATTTTATACCATTTTTCAACAAAACTCCAAATTTTGCATCCAAGAGACATTAGGTGGCATCTCATCCTTACACTCAAAAATTCATAATTGTTTCCTATAAATAATGGAGGTATGCTAGAATCTAACCCTTATTGATGATCCATTGTAGTTTTAATTAGGATCTTCCTTCCAGTAGTTTACACTTTAGTGAAGGAACACTGCATTGATACCACTTGTTGGAATATCCAACAATACTGAGAGTGGGGGGGTGAATCAGTATTTCCTTCTTTTATTTCTTTTAAAACAATTAATATTTAAATAAAACAATGAATAAAAAAATTAGGACACATAATTTTATCGTGGAGACCTCAAAGAGAAAACCAAAAACTCAAACTCATTAATAAGATGAATTTACAATTTTTTTTTTCTGTTGTTGCGGAAAGGATGCAACAACATCCCCTTGCTCCAATAGAAAAGGATTCTACAACACCCCCTTGCTTCAATAGAAAAGGATTCTACAACACCCCAAATTTAATTTTCTTTGCTATAATAGACAAGGATGCTACAACACCCTTGTTTTCCAGCCACTAGTAGAAGGCGGCTACAACCTCCTTGCAGGTTTGCAACCTGCCCTAGCACCACCCTGCCACCCGAAATTGAATTTAATAATCTTCCATATCTTCCTCAAACTCTGTCATTGGTTTTTGTTCACTACTTAGTCTCTTTATTCAATTCATGTTACATTGATCTAGATCAAAAATAATCTTTCTTCCTATTTGAACGTATGCTTTTATATATATGCATCCTATCAGCATCACACCTCTTCAATAAATGTGTCCATTCAATTATATTTATCATGCCTCTTCATTCTGAAAATCGTGCCTTTTAATTAAATAATTAACTATGTAACCCTATCATTAATTTAAACAATCATTCCCTTCATTACAACTCTGTTTTAATTTATTATGACTCTTGTTTTAATTTATTATAACTCTGTCTTTAATAATATACTTTTGTTGCTTCATTATTTTTAATCTTTGTTTATCAAATAACGTTGTCTATATCTCTGTTTTTTATTCTTGTAGCTTACTTTGTTTGTATTTCTATTGTTTTATTCATGTAGTGTATCATTTTAGTTATGTTTAGCTGATAACATTAAAAGCTCTAGTTTACATATTTGTTTAATCTTACAATCTTCTTCATTTTATTGCAGACACAAGTTTATTTTCTTCACTATGCAAGAAGGATTTTTTCTAAAGATGCAAGCATATTTCATATAGCGTAGACATTTTTCTGTGCATGCTTATTTCTTTCTTCACAAAACATACACAACTTTTACTGATTTGGTAGGCTTAGTATGCATACATGTGACCACTAATAAGGAAACCGACACCATGTCTAGATGGTCAAGTTTCCAAAGAGGAGATCCATATCATTAGATAAATTTACCTAAACAACCACAAATTTTGGCATTCATTTCAAAATGGCCTCTCAGACTTCATTTAGATAGTTTATAGACATAAGGACAACATCTGGTGGGCATTTGAAAATAGCCTTCTAAACTTCTGGTGACAATTTTTCGAAAACCTAGGCCAACTAAGGCGGATTCTTACTTTCACCAAACTTGAAAAATGAAACATCAAGAACATGGGGGACAACATGCTGATTCTATCCATGCCAATTTCATCCTCATCAACCTCTTTCTCTCTCCATGGCGGGCATTTTATTGGAACACTGCAAAACCTACCAGAACACTTTTGGTAGACTGATAACTTTACCTTCAAAGACTATTTGGACAAACTGATGATATGGTTATATGAACCAATAAACAGTATATAGGAATTTAACTTACTAATAATTTAATCCATCACATACAATAAATGGCAGGAATTTTACAGAGGCTACTTAGGCAGTTTTATAGGTATTTTGCTGAACTGGTGCAAAACATCCTAAAACCCTGTTTTGGCAGACCTGTAACTTTGTCATCAATCACTATTTAGGAGAAATGATACCATGGTCAGATGTAACCATCAACAAGATACATCTTGGTAGTCTCATATTAATTTTATCATCAATATTTGAGTTTTGGTGTGCATTTTCCTAGAGCCATGTTTACTAATTTTCAAAGCAGCAAAACGTTAAAACTGCCCAAAGCCCCATTTTGGCAGACCTATAAATTTCTCCTCAAAAACTGTTAAATCAAAATTATACCATGGTCAGGTAGATAATTCAACAATATATATCCTGCAAATATAGGGCAGGAATTTTCCTTAACCTATGAATTATGGTGTACATTTTCCTAGAGCGGTTTTGACTAATTTTCCCATACTTAGTAAATTTCTAGATTTTCACCAAATTGCCATACTTTTCTAGAATGATGTTAGTTTGCAACAATGACTCCATGATAGTACCAGAACACCAAAATGTGACTTTCCATCATTATCACACATTCCACATCATCACTTCCTTTGTCATTAATGAACTTTTTTGACATCAATGAAAACCATACTCAACAATTAGAAGCACATCACATAAAAGTGGGTAGTCTTGTATCCAAATAATCAATGAATTCACATAGAGTTATTACCACTCTAATAATATCCACATTATATAGGTGATATGCCTAGATTTCCTAACAGTATACCCCCAGTTTTGACTTGGAATGTATTTAATCGAAATTATGTAAATGATGCAATTATGCTAGTATGGATTCCTAGTGCAGAGCTCAAGGCCAAGGCCCGACTAGTGAATGGCTAGGAATGTATGATGTATATATTTTTATTTGGAATGTATGATTGGCTTATCATTCAAATTCAATTTATGTAAATAATATGTTGGAAATTAATAAAATGGTTTGAGGTGGTTGTGTAAAGAGCACTAAAGGGGTTATGATTCCACTAGAGGGGAAGAGGAAAGGGGCCCTATGGGAATTTAAATCCTATGTTTCCAAGTGTAAAACTTAGAACTCATCCAAAATCTTCCATTCTCTTTAAATTATCCAATTAATTCCTTTTTACTATTAAACTAATCATTGAATGCATATGTGAGGTTGGTAGAAAAAGTCGGTTCATGTAGTTATTGAAGAATGGGGGTTGTGATAGTTATGTTAGTTGTCACCAATCCTTTTCTTCTATGGTCAAAAGCTATGCCATTTTTATTTCAACACCATCTCATATCCCTTGGATTCAACACTCTTTTGATCATTATCTCATGCATGTTTCCACACTATGCAGAGTTTCCTATTGTTGTTCATGTCCATTACCAAGCTGTGCATAAATCATAAATTCAAATTTGGAGACATATCTAAATTTAGGAAGAAATTATAGATGGTTGTAGGTGAGCATAGAGGTTGGTAAAGCTAGGAACCCTTACCCATTGAGTTCTACTACTTTTGGGATGCTTGAGAAGCCATAATTTATGCTTCCAGAAGTTCTCCAACAACATATAACATATTGGACTCTTACTACACATACATGTAAGCAATGTAAGGGTTGGATTCCTTGAGGAAACTGTGGATCAGTGAAGGGGAATGCATTCCTTGAGTTGTGTGGAGTATTTGGAAGGAGTTCCATGGATGTAATGGTTGAGTGAGATCTCTGCAAGAGTTTGTCTAAGCATAGAGACTAGAATGGGTTGTGGGATGAGTGAGAGAAGACTGCATGTGTTTCCTTTGCAATGGTGGCCTCATACTCCCAGCTTGGGGGTGGCTTCTCAGCATAAAAAGTATATGTTGGATGAATTTCCTACGGTTTGGTGGGAAATCTCTCTTACACAACCTGTTGCTTGGATATTCTTTTTTAACGATAAGTATTCTTTTGTATTTGAGGTGCAATAATTTTATTTATGTGCCTGTGATAATGATGCATGTAAATGCATGTTGTTTTTGTGTGGATTGATTTATTTTCCATTATTTATGTTTTTATTTACATATATGCACATACATTCTAATTTTATAAATATGTAATTACTCTTATGGGAAAATTTTAGAGGTCTTGATTTTAGTTAATGTCCTCCCCTGCGAGTCAGAGTGAGGGGTGGGGACATTATAGATTGGTATGTGAGGAATGGGGATGTTACAATAAACCTGAAAATCATTAAGGGATAATTAATGACACACTAATGGTGTACAATATATGACATATATGAGCACCAAGACACCACTAAGTCAAGCTTAAACATTGCACTAACCAACTATATCTACTATAATTTCCACTAAGGGTGAGGCATACATTACTTTTATGAACACTAAAAAACCATAAAGTCAAGCTTAATAACCATTTCACCAAATTCAAACCCTTAATCTTGAATTGGAGATAAAAAAGATAAAGGTGGAAAATATTATAAATAAATCATGTGCTTTACCAAGTAAAGATTCCATCCCAACATCCCCCCCTTGGTTTCACTTGGATAATATGTAATATAAATTTGGTCAATCAAACATGAAAATATTCCCCATTAGATTTTAATTTGGTAGGGAATAAAATAATGACCAATTCTTACAACATCCTAATCATTACATGGTATAGAAACAACTTTCAATGGAGAGTGTATATGCAAAATTCTAGCCTCTATAATATTCAAACCCCTTTGGAACTTAAAAGAAAAAAAAGTTTGTTGCTACTAAATCTATAGGCTTCCAAAAGAATCTTCATATCAAGATCTTCATAAACAAACACAAGGAAACTAAAATACACGTGTGAAATACCATATACATAAGTGGTTAGTGCAAGAACTCAAATTCCAACATAGTAGATGGCAAAGAGAATGTTGAAGTTAAGAAAATATTGAGCAAAGATGCTAGTAATGCAAGAGTGTCAAAGATTAATAAGATTTCTTCATGCAAGAAAACCAAGATTGTGATTATAGGCCCATGATGGTAAAATTGTCTCAACAAGTTCTCCATACAAAATGTGAAAAAATGGTCTTTACATGATAAAAGTGTCTTTCACCCCACACATCTTAAAAGAAGCATTTAAATATTCCATCAAAATTTTTAAGCGAAGAGATTGATGCTAAGGTTAATTAATCAAAGTTAAGCATTGTCCCATTGTGTACTAGATGTCACAGTTGATATGAAGTACTCACATAAGAGTTCAAATTATTCCATGACTAATTATCAGTCAAACTAGATAAGTCATACTAGTTGGCATTGATTCATAATGTTATCATTTATTCTTCTTAATTAAATAATTATAAGACTAATTAGCATACCAATGGTAATTTCAATATATGGATAGAGGGAAAGGATGCACTCGATCATAATTATCGGGACATTTGGACCACTAAGAGTATATATTTAAGAATGATATAAAACTAGATGAACAAAAGGTGTAGGATTTGGTTATGATGAAATGGATTCAAGTGTTGACATATTTGCAAAAGACATTATAAGACAATGAAAGATCTAGTTCTCATGAAACATAAGTGGTTGATGGATTAAGGGTACTTTCATATAGAGATTATGCCTCAAAATATCAAAGGCCTACCTATGTTGGTCTAATCTCATCCACAATAGGAGTGGAAATCCACTTCCCATGCTTACCAAACCCTACCATTGACAAAACCCATCTAGATACAAATTAAATTGAAACCAAAGGCTTTAGTATGCTTCTCAAACTTAGGAGAACACAACTTATGAATGGACAACGAAGTATGGGAATAGTTGCTTCAAAAGAGTGTTGCATATCCTTTTCCAAGGTGTCAAGTACCTCTTTCTTCCCAAATTTATTCATGAAATTTTGGCATGCAAGATTCAAAGTTTCTTCCATCTCATAAATGAAGTGTCCTTTTATTAAATTGGCCATTGTTCTTCTTAGAATGATCAACAACAATACTAGCTAGAAATACCAACAACAACACTAGCACCCATTTAAAAAAATATATTTGGCTATTGTGCTTCTTAGAACGATCAACAACAACCTTGGTACCCCTTTAAAAATAAGTATTTTTATGCTTCCAAATAAAGACTCAAAATCACCTTTATTACATTTAAGTTCACTTCTTAAATAGGGTTCATATTGAGGCCATGTAGAGTCTAGTTGAACTTGTCCTTCTCTTCCAATTGAAGGAGGATATAAAATTCTTGTTTCAAGCTTTGATACTCACCAAAGTACTAGACATTTTCACTCTAAAGTGGGATAGCTTCGTCATGAAAATAAGAAATTGATTCTTACAAATTATTGATCTAATAGCCAAATATTAATTTCCTACACGAATCAACATGCTCCTAAAAACTTATATTAACATTCCACATTTGGAAAATAGTATCATGCAACGAAGCAATCTCAACATGATGCTTGGCATGGAGTAACTTCATCAAAAAGTGCTCATTATATCCTTGCAATACAACTTTCTCACAAAATATATGTAGTTTTTGAAGAACCAATTCTTCATCCTTGTCAAAATCAAACATTTTAGAGGAAACTTAAAGTAATATGCAATAGTTAAACTCATGGGAAAACCTTAGAATGTTTGGACAAAGGAGTGCAAAGGGCCTCACTAAGATACAAAGGACAATATAATGTATTTAGGAGAATAATATCCTATTTTTCGAAGGGAAAACAATGTTATTAAAAAATTATTTGTCTTGACATTTCTATGGTGAATTCCATTAGAATCGTTGTTATCTACATAATCTATAGTGGAAGACATTATGATTAATCAATATTTCAATTCCAAATCAAGGACCATGATCAATATAGTGAGTTTATTGCTTGAATTGCAAGAGTATACCTATAAATACTCATTAAGATGCACCAATATGGGCACCAAATAAAAATTTACGGTTAGATGCATTAATGGAAGAATGACGATGGCTTCAATTACGTGGTTGGCCTCAAAGGTCAAAACAATTGTTGGTGGATTAAGGGAGCCCAACATCCACTAATTTCAAAACCCACATCCCCATTCAGATTTTTTGGGTGTTTCATTATTTTGAAAGCATACATTAATCTACATTTACAATAATGGTCCTCTTTAATTGAAATCTTGGTATCCTCCAAGCACATATGGTGCTTGGTTTTTAGGGAGTGTCCTGCTATGGAAGAAGCGTGAATGTGATGATTTTGAATGGAAACATTGTGCTCCTTTATTCTTACACGAAAAGGTCACCCAATTTCCCCTAAATAACATTTCCTATGGGAGCATATTACCTTATAGAAAAGTTTGGATTAATGTTGATTCATGGGGGGTCTTTTATAGATCTCATTTTCAAATAATATTTTCAAAAATAGTTCTCCGTGTAAATGTAATGGAATTTCTTAATATAAGAATAAAAATAAATAAATAGAAATAATCTAATCTAATTTAAGCCTTAGGAACCTCTTTCAAATTGCCACATTCCTTTCATAATAACCTTATACCTAAAGCACTACTACACACACATTTGTAATCATCATTCCTTTATATCATTCAATATAATTTAATCATTCATATTTTATGGTTTCATGTACTTATGTTCTAGAAAGCATATATCACAAGCAAGGAATCCCACTAAATCCATCTTAAAACACTTTACCAACTCTTTCACAAAATACCCTAATAATTAATGTATGAGAAATGGTCTTGTTCTAATTATAAAACTCTATGAAAAAATCATACATATTCAAAAGTATTATCTTGAAAAGAGGCTCTAGAGGTTAGATCACATTGCTAATACCTAATCATTTAATTAATGAAGGTGAGCTCATTTAGGTCCCTTAATTTCTTAACCAAATCACACCAAAAAACAAATGATGAGCTTTATCACAAAAACATCATCATTGGTGTGTATAGGTTTCCTGGAATCAGTGAAACCGTGGAATGGTAAAATGATAAGAAAACATTCCATAGAATCCATTTCATAGTTCCACCCCTACCCTCCATGGTCTAGGAAATCTATAGACACCAATTATGGTGTTTCTAGGGTGGATAATGCTCATAAAAAAACGAAAGAACATAGGGGCCATGGGAAAGACACACAAATGCTTATCACAATACTTCTCAAGACACATGCCTTATGAAAATACACCACAAGATACATGATGAAAATTGAGCATATAATAGGAGATGTAGAGAAAAAAATTAATATTTAGTTCATTGTTAAAGACTCACTAATAGACACCAATGGATAATAAGGTTCAATGCTTTTAGATTCATAAATCTGCATTGTAATGCCTAGAATGCAAAAGGTTATAACTATCAAAACAAATAAATGGGTCTAGGAGGAAGGAACAAATAAATAAATAAAAACTACAACAAAGATTGTATTGTTGAATTATCAAATCATTGTTATTTTAAAACAACTAATCCACCATCAATAAAGCAATGAATGCACAAACATGATTGCATACAACATAATCCAATGAATAGCGAAATTGTCATTATGAGCAATCATTAAATTCACTTCTTCTATGGGACTAAAACATGAACCACATATATCATCCATATGCCACAAATTTGAGCTTTGTTGCAATGTCAGAACGTATTACAAAGGGAAAAAGTTCCCTCATACCCACTAACTACAACATTGATACATCCATGGAAAATTTTGGATCATCAACATGAATAAAAAAGTGATGTTGTCATGTCACCTCCCCTCTACTCGACGAAGAGGACACGACTACACTGTTTTCTAATCCGAGCATTTAGCCAAATGAACATAAACAAAAAAGAATTGAAGTAAAATACATGTATAGATTCATAATACATGTAAATACAGTGGAAGCAAAATACATTTCAACACATTCATAATGTTCATAATAATTTTTAAAACAAATACTTTGCAAAGAATATACAAGAGATAACTTATCTTGTAAATGAGCTTTCCTGCAACTAGCTATGTCGCTACAACGTTCCACCCAACCATAGGAAAGTGTGCTCATCAATCTCTTAGCACCACTTCCACCCATGAGTTGGGTATGATTTCTACAAGGAACTAGGGAACACCATGCTCACACATAGCCAAATACACACAAAGGTTTATCCAAGCCAATCCAAAATTGGGTTTATCAGGCTACTAAGGAAGTGGAAAGGGAGAATTCCTAAGCTAGTGAGATCAACCACAGAGCTATGGAAAACTGCACAAGATCTAGCTTGGCCTCCCAATACCTACACACCTAGAACAAGGAAGTATTTCCTTCATTTATACACAATCACTTAGGCCATACCTTCCCTTCCAGTGCTCTTTAGGGTGTGAATAGAATAATAGCCAGCCCCTCTTGATCCTTTTGTGAGGTTCCTCTCTTCACTAGGTTTATCAAGCCAATTATGGGCATCTTCCACTCCTAACCAATTCATACCAAAAAAAGTATGCATATGACAACAAAATACAAGTTCTGGGTATGAGGAAAAATGTCCTCAGAGCCAAAAAAAATGGTGAAAGGGGAAATCACCCTGGGGGAGAAATTCAATTTAAGAAAGGTTTAGGGACAATACAGGAGCAAAAAAGACCTCTTAAAACCCCAAAATCATGGATCTCTTCTCTCATTCACTGAGCAATACCCAAAAATGAGTTCCCAACCATGGAGGAATGAGGAAAAACAACAAGAAAAGTGAAGGAAACTCCCAGCTAGCTCCAGGTGCATGAGGAATAGGAAAACATGAATGGAGAATGGAATGGGCATGCATTCCTTGTATTTTTATTGCCTCATAAGTAAAATCTTGATTTCCCAAAACTGATGGATTCCCCAATATGAATTTGACTGCCATACTCTTCCATTCCCCATGCATTAACTACCTCAACCAATTTCTTGAAGAAATAAATTATTGGGTGAATAAGACAAAAAAGGTAGTTGAGAGATTTATTGACTCTCTCTTTGATACTTGGATCAACACTATTGGCTCAATATTTTTAATAATTCTCCCCCCCCCGCATTCCTTGTGAAATCATGCCCCCATCTCTTTGTTGCATTGACATAGCTAGTTGTGGGTACTTTTATTAATTATATTTTTACATGATGTCTCAATTTTGTAATGTGCCTTGCTAGCATGATAACCATATCCATCTATTTTAACTGTCAATATATAAAATGCTAAATCCATGGCGGGGCCTTGGCCTTGATCTCCACACCATGATTTAATAATTTTTATTTACGTCATTTACAATTTAATGCAATGGGGTAAAAATTGGGATATTACATTCCCCTCCCCCTTACATTAGCACTATCCTTAGTGCTCTTCAAAATTGAACAAAAATGAATGTGCCACTCTCATGGAATCCTCTAGCTCCCAGGTAGACTCATCGAGATCGCAATGCTTCCATTGCACCTTCACCTGTCCAACGACTTGGTTCTGGAGCACGTTTACCTTATTGTCTAGGATGCACAATGGTTTGGTTTGGAACTCTCCCTTGGGTTCCACATGGATCACATCCCAATTAATCACCTGGTTAGGATCATGTACATATTTCTTAAGAAAAGAGACATGAAAAACATTATGAGCTCTAGTGCTAGTAGGAAATGAAAGTCTATATGCAACTGGCCATATTCTTTCAAGCACTTCAAATGGCCCACAATATCTAGGTGATAGCTTGGAACAACTCCAAGATTCAAGGAACTCTTCCTTGTCCTCACTCTAAGATAAATCTGATCCCCAACACTGAACTCCTTGTGTACTCTATGCCTATATTCATATCTCTTATGTCTATCTTGGGATGATTTCAAGTTCTACCTAACCTTCGCAACCTATTGCTTCATTTCCTTAAGCAATTCTGGACCAAGCATGATTCTATTCACTGGATTACCCCAAGTCACTGGTGTGCTAAAACTTTTTCCATATAAATCCTCATATGGGCTCATTCCTAGTGATGCTTGCTTCCCATTATTAAATGAAAAATATACCAAGTGTAAATAATCCTCCCACTTGGATGGTTTGTCCATCACATACATATGAAGCATGTCTTCAAGCACCTGATTTAATCTCTATGTTTTTCCATTGGTTTGAGGATGGTAGGTAGTGCTAAAGTTTAGCTTTGTACCCAAATATGCAAAAGGACCCTTCCAAAAATTGGAAGTAAACTTGGTATCTCTATAAAAAATTATCGCCTTAGGCAATCCATGAAATATAACAATTTCCTTCATGAAAATTTTTGCAATGGCATCGAATTTATATGTGGACCTGACCAGTATAAAATGTGATTCCTTTTTTAACTTTTCCAACACAACCATGATGGAATCATGTTGTCTCATAGTCATTGGAAAACTTGTATAGTCATTGGAAAACTTGTAATAAAATCCATGGAAATGACTTCCCATTTCCACTTCGGGATTGGAAAAGGTTGCAACAAACCTGCTGGGTGTTGATGTTCAATCTTCACCTGCTGAAATTTCATGCACTCTGAAATACACTTAGCAATGTCCTTTTTCATTCCCGGCCAAAAATACTGCTTTCTGGCTGTAGAAATTGTTTTCTGATATCTTGGGTGACCAGAATATGGAGCTTGATGGATCTCATCCATAACAATCCTCCTCAAGTATGCCACATTTGGACTATAAACTCTATTCTTATAAGTAAGAAGTTTGTCTCCTTCTAATTGATATCCTTCGTACTTCCTTTCAAGGTTTTGTTGCTACAATTTGTCCTTTATCTACATGTACACTTCATCCTCAACAATATGGTTAATAATCTGCTGCTTCAAATATGGTTGGCAAGTACTAAGAGATGCCACATGCATTTCATGTACTTTCTTGCTAAGTGCATCAACCACCTTGTTTTCTTTTCCTTTTATGTGTTTGATTTCAAAATCAAATTCACACAAAAATTCCAACCATCTAGCTTGCCTAGAATTTAAATTTGGCTGATCAAACAAGTACTTCATACCACAATGGTCTTTCCTTACCTCAAATTTCCTTCCCATTAAGTAATACCTCCACATATTTAGAGCACGTACTATGGATGCAAGTTCTAAATCATGAGTAGCATAGTTCTTCTCACGCTCCTTCAACTTTCTTGACTCATAGCATACCATGTGGTTGTATTGCATAAGAAATCCTCCAAGTCTTTGATTGCATGCATCAGTACACACCACAAAGTCCTTTTCTAGGTATGCAATTTTCAAAATTGGTGCACTTATAAGAATATTCTTCAACCGTTGGAAGCCTTCCCCGCATCTTGGTGTCCATTCAAACTTTATCCCCTTCTTTTGCAAATAAGTGATTGAATGCGCAACCTTGGATAATCCTTCAATGAACCTCTTGTAGTACCCAAAAATTCCCATAAAGGATCTCACATCTGTCACATTTCTTGGAGTTGGCCAATTCATAATGGCCTCAATCTTCTTAGGGTCCACAGATATTCCTTCATCTGAGATAATGTGACCCAAATAATGAATTTTATCTTTATAAAAGTCACATTTGCTCAACTTTGGATGCAACTTATGCTCTAGTAGAAATTACAATGCTATATTCTCAAATGTTCTTCATGTGCTTCTTCATTCTTAGAATAAATAAGAATTTCATCTAGAAAGACAAGAACAAACTTGTCTAGATACCTACTAAAAACACTATTCATGAAAAAAATGAATGAAGCTGGTTCATTTGTGAGACCAAATGGTACAACCACAAACTCATAGTGCCCATACCTTTTTCTAAAGGTTGTGTTGATGTATTTGTAACTTCAGAATGTATTCACTTGTATATTTTATGTTGTATTTCATTGTACCCCAACAGAGAAGTTTGTTCCTCTGATCAGGAGAGTCATTAATATAATAAAGTCATGTAAAGTCATTGAGGTTAACCCTCTATTGTAAGTCGGGGCAATAGTCCCCACAATTGAGTTGAGGTTAACCCTCCATTGTAATTTGGGGCAATATTCCCCACATTTAAGAGGTATTGGTGTTATTAGAATCTTCTAGTGAGGTCAGCCCTGTAAGAGTAAAATTCAAGTGGAAAACAAGTAACTCAACTGTAGCGCATGAGTGAGAGAAGAGGATCTCGCACAAGTGAGAGAGAGAACAATTGTCGAAGATCATCTTTGTGGTTTTGGGTTTTACTTTTGCTATTGGTGCTCATTCTATCTCTAAGGAAGTTGTGGGTTTTTCTCCTTTATATTTTCCCCGAGGAAAACTCTTTGTGTCTCTTGTCTCTTGTGATTATTGTTGTGCATGTTATTCTCTCAGATAAGATCCTAGATCATATTGACTAAATGATACAAAAATAACATGATATCAGAGCTAACCTGAAAAGAAGACATTGTGCAACTGCAGAATATAGGGATTCTTATTTTTTGGGTCTCTCTCCACATATCATCAGCAAAATGAGGCTAGGCTAACTCACCATTGAAGGGCGCATCTTTCTTTCGAAGCAGAATTTGATTTCATGCATTTTCAGTTTTTGACGTGTCACTACTGCAGAAAATTAGGGCTTTTCACAGAAGAGGAATTTTTTAGTGATCCTAGAATAATATTTCTCTCCTCCTCAAAATTGAAATTTACATACCAAGATCGAAGTTTTTGGTTGGGTAAAACTCCAGGAAAGTCAAACCCTAGTTTGACCCCAGACCAGAAAATCAACACTGCAAAAGATTAGCTTCAGATCCAGTTCAAGAATCTCAAATTGGTAAGATATAAATATTTTGTATTTTCATTTCAGGTTCTCATTAAAATATGAATCAGAGAACTTTCACTATATAGCTGGAATACAACTACAATGGCAACTAATGGAAATTAGTGTTTCATGCCTAAAAACCCTAAAATACTAAAACTAGTAGGTTTGGTACATTCACTATATCTCGATTGGAGAAGGATTAGGAGCCAAAATTTCTCAAGGTCAAAGAGAACTTTGTGCTGAACACTGTATAAAAATTTCAGCCTCATATTCGCTATATTATGGGAGATATCATTCCTCTAAATCAGGGTTCCAGCCTCTTCCAACATTCATCCCTAAACATGACACCTAGAGATAATTGCTATATCTCAGGATACGAAGGTACAAATTCAATTTCACAAGATGATACAGATAGGGCATGTAATTTAATTTATGTGGTAATATTTTTAGACCCCGAAGATGAAACAGTGACATATGGAAGTTTGTACAAGTTCGTTATGTTGAACAGTCCTGAAATAAGTCACCTTGGGAAAACTCTCATAAGTCCCAATTGGTGAAACCAATGCTGCTCAAACCTACAGTTTTGGAAAGAGGATAGATGATGCTACCTCAGTATGAAGTTTCAGAAACAGAGGAGAATTACTTTCAAATATACCGTAGAAACAACATCAAGAAATTTTGCAGAAGAAATTTTAGAAAACTAGGGCATTAGATATTGTGCAGTTCTAGTCACAGTTTTGGGAAAATGAGTATGCTTCTCAGCTCGCCTTGAGAAGGCGCATATTTCTATCCAATAATATCTAAAAGATTTCAATTTTTTAAAATTATGGTTTCTCTAACAAACCCTAGATCAGCCAACTTCGAAACTAGGATGGACACCTCAAATTGGTAAGATCTAATATTTTTGTATTTACATTTGAGGTTCTCATTTCAAAATGACATATCACATCATCTTGATGACAAGATTGGTGAGGCTAACAAATTATGAGTATGGAATTATAGGACCTACATGATCCTTGAAGAAATTGACTTAGAACAATATTTCAATAATGAAGTTCTAAGAGCCATAGGGAGATGAGGCTAAGGCTAGAACCAAGAGAATCATTGTAGATTCTATTAAATATCATCTCATTCCTCATGTGTTGTCCTTGAAGAAACCAAAAGGAAGTGTTCAGTGTTATGACATAGAAATTGAAGAAGAATAAGATATTGTTATAACCACCTTGAATGGCCTCCTGGGATCATGGGATTCATTCATTTGAGGAATGTGTGCCAGAAGGAAGCAAATTACCTTCAGCGGACTTTGGGAAGAGTGCACATAAGAAGAAGCTTGACACATAATAAGAGAAGAGAAGATGGGAGAAATTGAATATCAAGCTCTCATGATTCAAATAAGATCCCTCAAGCGATGAGGAATATGAAGGGCTCAATTCTTGAAGAACCTCTTATCCATCTTAGCATTTGGATAAGAAATGATGTTGTTATGAATGAAGAATATGATGAAGCTGAAGGCTCCAGAAGGAGTCTACCCATGAAAAAAATACATATAAGTATTCAATTGTAATTTTCATGATATTTTTTGGTTATGCATTTGTTTATATTCAATTGATGTGTTATGCATGATAAAATGTTTGCAATAATGACAATATACTACTACTAAGCATGTGATGGATAAGTAGCCCATGGTGCTATACAACTCTCCATTGCTACTTATCTAGAATGAAACCTCTTTGCTGACATATTGGATTAGTGCACAAACTCAATGATGTCATGGTAGAGATGAAAGGCATCTAGTAAGTTTTCGTGAGATATGGATGAATGTTGTATTGTCTAAAATAGTTACATGATTATATCTTTATTCATAAGAATTTTCCATTATGAATATGCTCTATGAAATTTTTCTAACCATACAACTAATGCATTTGACTTGTAGGAAAGATCATGTATAATCACCTACAAGAAAAGAAGGATGAGACTTGTTTCAAAGAACAAGTGATGATAGTTCAAGATTCACTCTAATAATCCAAAATGAAGAATTATGACTAGATTGTGATGTTGAAGACCTGAAGGGAAGTCTATAGTATCTTCCATATGGCTTTACAAGATCCAACATGTAGTAGATGGAAAAATTGTGGGATACAAGGAAATATTCATAGCATGAGGCTTCTCACAGAAAGAAGGCATAGACTACGAAGAGACATTTGTAGCCACTAGAAGTCAAGACACATGATAGTCAGACTCATGTGTGCAAATTAAAGAAGGCCTTGTACGAGCTTAGAAGGCTCCCATGGGATAAAACATACACGAGGAGATTGAATATCACTTAGAGTGATGAAGATCTTAACCTTTGCTACAAGGTTGAAGATGAAATCCTATAGAGGATGATAAGCTCACAGTTGGGTGCGAGAAGAACTTTTGAAAAGGTTCAAGATAGAGGATCTTGGTATCCAGTGACCCTAGATGGATACATAGAATATTAGTAGTAGAGGAAGATACTTTTCACTCTAGTAAAAAATGTTTCAATGCATAGAGTACGAAAGGAAGAGGGAGAATGATGCTCCACTTCAGAGGGAGTGACTACAGAAGATCCTGTGGTTCGACATGATACAATGGGATGGGTAACTTACTAATGGCTCTAGGATTTACTAAGAGTAAAGAAGATTCCAACCTTTACTTCAAGGTTGAAGGTGGAATACCAGTGATTCTCCTGTTATATGTCGATGACTTTTTCCTGGCAGAAAAATTGGAACTCATTAAAGTTGCAAGAAGGAGGTCAAATATCATTATATCGGGGATATGGTGCATAGAGGAGTAGTTAAGCTCCAGTTTGTGATCTAGATTGAGATCTATCAAAAGAGGGAGTTCTAGCATAGCCGTTGAGATAGGTTTTTTGAGCATCATACCCTAATGAAGCTCGTAGGTTGCTCAGATGTAAACGGTCATGTAGGTTGTCCTCGGATGTAATTAGTCCTAGCGAAGCTCATAGGTTATCCTTGGACATAATCAACCCTAATGTGATTCTGTTGATCCTATATTTGTTATCATTTTTTACAATTAAATTACTCATTTAAACATATGTTTTATTATCTTTTTGCATATTTTATGTCACGCAGATCACTATTCAGCCTAGGTATGTATGAATTTAAGGTTTATATAAAATCCATTTATTATTATTATTTTATGATTTTATTAATTAAAATTGACATTATTGAAGCACATTTGATATATTAATTTATTTGTATATTTGTTTGTAGGTTATATAATCTTTTTTGGAAAAATTAACAACAAGCACACATTCAGCTTGCCATGCGCACATCACATCCAACTCGTCATCTAGCTCGCTACACGATATTTGTTGGTAGTTTTCCAGGTATTAAAACATGTTACTACAGACCACAGTCCTGAAGTGCACCAGCAAAAAGACATTTCGTTCGTCCTAGATCTGCACCTATCATATCCAACTCATGCTATAGCTCATTGTTCAAATTTTTGTCCAGATCGCTAACCAGACTACGCACTATTGAGAATTGATTTTAGGCATTAAGACAATTGAAACAACTTGCGAATTGTTTACTGTCCATGCGTCTGGGTAATGAAGCTTACTTCTAGATGATCCGCTATCTTGCAGCCTCCTTCGTTGACACCTCACCAACAAACCATGCATTGGGTTGATGTATTATCCCATGTTCTAGAAGACTCACCTATGTACTCTCCTCTGCTCACCACCAATCCACCTACTACACTAAGGAAGGAGCCGTGCACCACAAATGAGAACCGTTTGCAATGGAGAAGGATCATGTGCATTACACTGTCCAATGAAGAGAACCTGAATCGCATTCAAGAAAGGAGGATGACTATGCATTGGCCTGCTATTTGTTAGATGTCATAATGATTGACTAAATTTCAAGAGAATTTGACCACTAAAGGGTCAACTTGCTCATCTTTGTAAACAACTATATATACCAACCTCTACGTGAGATCTCAGTTAGCTCGCAGTTTTATCAGTTCATGCTTTGATTTGTTGTTCTTGAGAAAATTGTATTTCTATTCTATCGTTTGAATAAAGAGTTGTATGCTTTGTTATTGATGATTGCGTTTGAGTAGAAGTTAGCCAAGCACCACCCCTGATTGCTGAGAGGGCCCCTTGTCAACCAAAGGTTTCTTTTCTTGTTTATTTCTTTCATCTTTTCTGTTGTAGTTAGTTTTGTTTCCAATTAGTTTTATTATTTCATTTTCTTCCTATAATGCATTTTATTTCCAGAAATAAATAACTAGATTGCGCACATAATTTTCTTTCAAATTTACTTTCAGTCCTTTCATTTCCAGTTTATGGTTCAGTATTTGCAATTAGATAGAATAGAATTTTAGTTTTGTTTATTTCCTTTATGTTCTAAGTTTATGCAATTTGAATTTCAGTTTGTTTATTAACAAGCAATGATTTCTTTATGTTCATGAATTTGTTTAAGTTCATTTCATTGTTCAATTTGCTTAATAAGTAGGTTTACTTATTGTCTTTATGCATTAGATTTACATCTGCATGAATTCAGTTGAAGATTAGATCATTTAGGTTAATTTCTGTCATTTTAACTGTGCAGGCTGTCATTCGGACAACCTGTTTAAACTGTCATTCAGCCACCCCTTTCAGACCTACAATTCAATTTGTCATTCAGGCCATAGTTTCATTTTTAGTGTTTTTAATGTGTTTTGAGATTGTTTTCAGTTCAGTTTCTTTAATGTTTGAAGTATGCTTTGACTGATATAGTTAGATGATAGTTTTATTTAACATTAAACTTAAAATGGATTGTTTTAGGTTATTTATTAAAAGTTACCTTACTTCTTTTCCAGGTTATTCTTTTTTTTTCATTGTTTGATTACTGAAAGAGACTTGTAGGACAAAATTCAAAGATATTCCTGTTAAGTTTTTCTACTTGTTTATTTTTATTTAATTTTCTTTATTCATTTTTCTACTTGCTTATTTTATTAAGTTTTCTACTTGCTTATTAATTAGGTCGTCCTTGCATCTTAGTTTCCAATTTAAAGATTAGTTATTAATAGTATCTTTTTCAGTTTAAAGTTATTTACTTATAGAATAAATTGTCAATTATTTAGTTTAATATTTTGTTCCGGTTTAATTACCTTAATAATTCAATTCTTAGGAGTTTGACTTGGTTTTTCATTTTGAAAGATCTTTCAATCTTTTGTTTGTTAAAATATTTCCATGACACCATAGGAACCCCTCTACCTTTGCATATATTTTGTGTCAACTCTAATCCTACCAACCCCGGTCGATAACTAAATATTAGGTGAGTTAATGTAGGTATTATAACACACCCAAAATTTTTGGCGCCATTGCCGGGGAGTTGTTCTGTAAGGTAGATAGAATTCCGTATGAATATTAGAAATAAGTTGGTGGCGGAGGAGCAGTAAGATGAGAGGTTAGAACCTATGCATCTGTTATAACAAGCGCCCCCAAATCCAGCAACATTAGTAGCATAGGTTTTCTTTAGTTTAAAGTTTTTCTCGAGCAAACTTAGAGATCCTCAGGGTAGATTTGTTAAGACAGGAAAACTTATTGAAATTCCTACTAACTTTCACAGGGGACGTAATAACCCAACCACTAACTCAGCAGAAAGGTATTGAAAGATGCCTATAGGAAGTAGTTCTACCCTGAAACCTAAGGAGACTCTCTCAGGAGATCTTACTAGGGAGTCCATAGAAGGAGAAGGAACCTTGGCAGGAGGTCCTAAGGACCTCATTCCTAAGGAATTTCAAGAGTATCAGCCACTAGAAACTTCTAACCCTCCACTAGTCTTGAGTCCAAACAATACAAATTTTTCACTAGTACGAGATCTGAATTTCGATGATTTTTTTGATATTGCCCAAGTAAAAGCTCTCTTTGGAACCTCCGTAGATCCAGTCATCTCACAAATTGAAACTTCCATAGTAAAACCTACTATCCCTCTAGGATTCAATAAAAACACAATTGATCAGAGGAAGGTCTCTCCCGAAATAGAACGTTGGGACACCCCATTGTCACCTCTAAAGGAGACTCCTAGGTATATTTACATTAAGAATCCATCTTATATGGAGAGACGGGGAGAAAATGAAGATCACAACAAAGTTAGAAATGACAAAAGAGAAGGGGAAAATCGAACTGAGGCTACCTTCGGGTTCCCTATTTTAGACACGATGCAAGATGTAACTAAGAAAAACATTCCTCCTTCCTCCTTACCTACTTTCTATGGAAAAAGTAATGAGGACCCGGAAACATTCATGTTCGAGTTCGATATCCTTTGTAGTAGTTATAATTATCTACAAGATGCTCACAAACTAAAACTCTTTCTCGCCACACTAAAAGATTCCACCTTGAGATGGTTCATGGGATTAGGAGAATTCACTATAAGGACTTGGGATGATATGAAAACTTCATTCTTGTGAAAATATAAAGAGTATTGCAAAATCAAGGACTCTTGACATGATATATTCAAAATACAACAACTTGAAGAAGAGATCCTGGAGGATTATCTCTAAAGGTTCGTTTATACATTACATAAATCTAAATATAGTGACCTCTAAGAAGATGCAGTACGTACACTTTTCCTTAAGTTGATCTCCGAGGACTTGTTATAAAGTCTTAATCTCATGGCGGCTGGCGATATTTATCATAAAAATTTTGTACAAATCAGTGAGATGTGTGAAAATTATTCTAGGAGTAGGGGGGAAGTTGCAAAAAGTTTTCAAGAGCCGTACAGTAGAAATGTAAGAGGAAACATTCATAGTTCAAGAGGAGTTACAAGAGTAGAGTTAGGAAACCTATTGGAGAACTTCAAAACTGATGTCTTAGGAGAAATGGGTTCTCAACTAGATGCTTTACAAGCCAAGAAAAGGCAGGATGAAAAACGTGTAGCAATGAGTATTTTTTGTCCAAGATGTAGAACTAGACATCCCCAAAGGGAATGTCCATTAAACAACATCTCCATATGTCACATCTGTACAGAACAACATCCAACAGATAACTGCCCATCCTTTCCTATGTTGCAAGACTTCGATAAGAGTGAGGATGTAGCCGAAACATCTAGGAGGCCCCCTTGGTAGCCTAGAGACCAACCATCATATCAGAACTTTCCACCACAACCTCCACTCTATTATCCTCCATATTAACCACCTCAACAATGGAACAATTCAAGTTGGCAGAATTGGCCACACCAGTACCCTCCTCCTCAATTTCCACAACATAAATATTGTTCACAAGGATGGAGAGGAAAACTATATCCTCAGTCACAACCTATCCTTGCACCTAATCATCATTATCCTCAGCATCAAACAAATTTCCAGCAAATTTCGCCTGGATTTATACCTTCTGTTCCTTTTATCACACAACAACCTCATCATTTCCAAAACACAAATCCTCCTCGACCAACATATTACTTGCGCAACCAGTACATAACCCTAATAATAAACCAACTCAAGATCTTAACAGCATTGAGTTTCAAACTCTTCCATCATACCTTATTTCAACTGAACTTGTACATGAAATTCAATTACAATCGAGAAGAGTTGTGAATGATAAACCCAAGTCATCAATCATCATTCATGAAGAAAATGAATAAGAAGAGGATTTGAATGAAACCATGAATAATGCTATTTTGGATGATGTGAAAATTCCAAAGGTTCCAGTACACACCCATCCTCCGCAAGAAACTATTCAGGAGCAAAGAGTTCCTCCATTTCCAGAAAGACTAGTAATAGAAAAACCTGTAATTCATCCGGAGTACAACATTTTGAATGAATTAAAGAATATATGTATTAAAATCCCTCTATTACAAGATATCAAATACATACCAAAATACAACAAGGTAATAAAGGAGCTATTTATTAAACGCTCAGGAAAGAAGCAAAAGGACCATCTCAAAATTCATGTTATAGGAGAGATGTCTAAATGTATGACAGATCAGTCTCGGATTGAAAAATATACAAACCCAAGAGACCCAATAGTGACTCTAATTATAAACACCACCGCCATATAAAATACATTGATCGATTTAGGATCCACTATTAACATGATTACCACCGCAGTTTTAGAATTTTTACAGTTAGTACAATTTCTTCGACCTACCCCTTCCATCCTAGAACTAGTAGACCGTACTACGGTAAAACCCGCTGGAGTCCTAGATGACATTGTTGTATCAGTAGCCTCATGGGAATACCCTGTTGAATTTATGGTCATAAAATCAAAGGATCCTTCTAAAGGGCATCCTATTATCTTGGGAATACCATGGTTAGCTACCACAAATGCTTTTATATGAAGTAGGGATGGAGAGATGACTATTTCCAATGGATTGTCTACACAAAGACTTATTTTATACCCCCCAGCACAACCAATAAATGAAAATTCATGGAGGCTAAATTTTTCTTTTGGGGAAGAGGACTTTGATGACCTCTCCCTTCTTAGTGATTTCTTTTGGGAACTTTAAGAGCATACCACTGAGAATGTATTAAATCAGTTTGTTTCTTCAACAACCTGTATATATTTCCCTTAGTCTTTTGCTCAATTCGATCAGATTTTTGGAGATGAGTTTCAAGAGAATATGGCTCTCTCAATGTTTACAGAGACACCTTGTGTCTTCACAATTGAAGATTATATAGGATCCTATACCATACATTGTGAGGTTGGCCCTGAAAAGTTTCTACATATAAACGTAGGATTAAGTGAAAACCAACAAGCATGGCTGCTTAAAGTTCTTAAGAAACAAGCTGGAGAATTTGCATGGGAATACACCGATATGAAAGGTATACATCCTGACACCTATATTCACCATATTTATATGGATCCAAGCATATCACCTGTAAGGAAGCTACAGAGGAGGATGAATCCTTTTCTAAAGGATATAGTAAAAGAATAATTAGAAAAACTCCTCACTGCTGGTTTCATCTATCCTATCTCCGATAGTAAATGGGTATCTCCTTTAGTAGAAGTCCCAAAGAAAGTCATAGGGAAATGGTGCATTTCTATTGATTTTAGGGAGCTATTGATGTATTTTCATTTGTAGCTTCAGAATGTATTCACTTGTATATTTTATATTCTATTTCATTTTACCCCGACATAGGTGTTTGTTCCTCCGATTGGAAGAGTCACTAATATAATAAAGTCATGTAAATTCATTGAGTTTAACCCTCCATTGTAAGTCAGGGAAATAGTCCCCACAATTGAGTTGAGGTTAACCCTTCATTGTAAGTTGGGGAAATATTCCCCATAGTTGAGGGGTATCAGGTTTATTAGACTCTCCTAGTGAGGTCGGCCCTGTAAGAGTAAAAGTCAAGTGGAAAACAAGTATAAATAGATAGTGAGACTATCTATTTGGAACACACACTCACTCAACTATAGCGCATTAGTGAGAGAAGAGGATCTTACACACGTGAGAGAGAGAACAACTGTTGAAGATCATCTTTGTGGTTTTGGGTTTTACTTTTGCTATTGGTGCTCATTCCATCTCTGAGGAAGTTGTGGGGTTTTATCCTTTATGGTTTCCCCAAGGAAAACTCTTTGTGTCTCTTGTCTCTTGTGATTATTTCTGTGCATGTTATTCTCTTAGATAAGATCCTATATCATATTGATGAAATGATAAAAAATATACCAGTTTGTTTTATTAATATCTTCCTCTTTGATTCTTACCTGATGGTAACCAGACCTCAAGTCAATTTTTGAAAATACCTTTTCTCCTCTCATTTGATAAAAAAGGTCATCACTTAGAGGTAATGGGTATTTATTCTTCATAGTAAATTTTTTCAACTACCTGTAGTCAATACATAACCTGAGTGTCCCATATTTCCTTTTCACAAATAGAATTGGTGCTCCCCATGGGGACACACTCGACCTGATATATTTATTTTCCAACAACTCCTATAAATGCATTTTCAGCTCTAGAAATTATGGTGTTCTCATCTTGTAGGGCATCTTGGACACTGGTGGGGCTCTTGGAACAAGTTCAATTATAAAATCAATGTCTCTCTTTGGAGGAAGTCCTAGACTCTCATTAGGAAAAACATTCCTGGATTCTTGCAATACATGATAGTCCTCCAACTTAGGAGTATCATTTTCCGTTTCCTCCAAAACATGGGCTGTGTACAATCGACAACCTTTCCTACATAACTTCTTCAACTACATTGTTGAAACCTGCATAACAAAAATCACCTTCGGAATGCCTCTTACAACCCTTGGGTTTCCTTCTTCATCCATGGATTCAAATGTCTTGTTGTAGCAATCAAGTTTAACCTTGTGTGCTTCTAACCAGTTCATTCCAATGAGAATATCATAGGAACCAAGTGGCAAAATATTCAGGTTCGCATAAGTGAATAGACCATCCATCTCTAATGAACATTTCTCTACATTTTCACTAATGTTTCTCTTGGTTCCAGTGGCTAGTTTAACTAACCATGATTTGCTATGCTTTAATTTTTTAAAAGCACAAATCTCAACAATTCTAGGAGCAATATAACCATGAGTAGATCTAGGGTCAGCAATCTTACCTTCAAATTCAACCATGGTTGACTGATGATCTACATGGGGGTTCTCTAGTGGTACGTAGATTCTAGGGGATTGTCCTCACCACTTGACCCATAGTTTCATCTCCTTGGATGTTGTGAACTTTACTAACATTCGCATTCTGATGTGGAAAGTTCCTAAGAATGTGTTCTCCTCCACATCCCCAACATTGAATTGGTTCTCTTGTCTCCTTTGGATCTCTTGGCTTGTCTCCCATCATTCTGGATGGCTTAGTAAGAGCTTGTGATGCCTACCTTTGCTGATTTTGGAGGTGAGAGGGTTTGAAACCTTTCTTCCATTGGCCAAACTTCTCATTCCTCTTGTCCTTCCATGCCTTACGGAAATCAGGTTTGCTTTTGTTCTGATCATAATAATACTTGGCCTTCCTTATTGCCTCTTCTAGAGTTTGAGGTTCATCAAACTCAATCCTATATTTATATGGCTGAGGTATCCCACTTAGAAAATGATGAATTTTCACCTTATCATCTCAAATATACTTGACATACCTCAACAGTTCCAAAAATTTGTTTTCTTCCATGGTAAATTGTCCCAATTTCAGCTCATGGAACTCTTTAATCTTATCATCATAGTGCCTATCAGATAGGTACTTTTGCTTGAAATATTTCTTGAACTGTTTCCACACAATATTTCTTTCATTGATCTTCTTCACTTGCCTAAGGTCCTCCCACCATATGGATGCTCTTCCATTCAAGTTGAATATGGATACTCTTTCCTTCATATTTCCAAAGTAGTCTTGGACTTGGAAATAATTTCTCATCCCAAGAATCCAATCTTCAGCTTCTTGACCATATTTTACCTCACCATCAAATGTAGGAGACTTTGCCTTCTTAAATTCCCCATATGAATTGTTCTTGTAATGTATCCTCATCTTGTTCCCGTGAGATGAAGAGATTGAACCCCCAATGAATTCTTTAGAGTGGGAGGATCCACTAGAAGATATTTTTGGAGTATGATTTCTATCTCTAGGAACTCTTCTTGAGCTATTGGTCCTCTTGCAATAATTTCTTCTTGAACTATTCCCACCCCCTTTTGGATTGGTTATTTGATGCCCAGATTTTATCTGCCTTTGGATGCCTGTCAAAATCTGTAGCATGGATGAATTCATTAGATTTTGATCTTCCTGAGATTTAAGCATACTTTGATTATCTTCTCTGCAACTTTGCAACTCCACCCTTAGGCTCCTCATGGTGGGTGCAATATCCGATGAAGTCTCTTGATATATTCTCCCATTGGATTCTATTTCAGTATTCCCAACATGTATTTTCTCTCCCACAACATTTTCCTCAATATCATAAGGATCCTATGTATCATCCATGATGATTATCTTGGCCCAGCCAAGACCAAAGTTTCCAAAATTCACTATGTGGAATGTTTCCTTTGATGTAACTATGATTCTACAAAATGTGTTAATAAACACAATTGTTAGCTGCATGACATTCTCATACATTTATAATTTACTTTCCTGTATTTGGAAAAATCCTATATTGACAACTTGTCAAAACATAGACTTTTCTCTCAATCAATGACTGTCTCAGGGGGATGACATGGGTCAAGGGGGATTACACCCCTTTTTTTTGTAAAACTTTCAATTTCATGCAATATGGAATATAATTTCACTACCATTTTTCAACTTTCTGTCACCTGCAAATCCCACTGAAAAACTGTTCAAATTCTCTATCTCGACAGATTTTCCTTTTTTCTTTTGATTGACGAACTTGTCGATTTCCTTCGACATGTCGACACAACTCACCTTTTTCTTTCGATGTGTCAGAAAAACTCCTATTTTTCTCCCTACATGTTGGCAAAACTCCACTTTTTCTCTCGACGTGTCAATAAAACTCCTCTTTTTCTCCTAACGTATTGACAAAACTCAAGTTTTACTTCCAACGTGTAGGAAAAATTCGTCGAGTTTATCCGATGTATCGGAAAAACTCGCCAAACTCTTCCGACGTATCGGTGAAACTCAACTTTTCTTTCCGACATGGAAAATTTCAACACTTAGAATTTTTTTTGGAAATTTGTCTTCCTTGTCATTGACATCAGAGAAACTCACCAAGTTTTGCTGACATGTGTCAGTGAAACTCACCCATTTCTTCCGCCATGTATCGAAAAAACTCCCCAAGTTTTGTCGACATGTCTATACTTAGAAAAATTTCAATTGTTTTCTTTTTTTCTCTTACTTCTTTGTCGGCAAATCACCATTTTCTTCCAATGTGTCGGAAAACTCACTAGTTTCCTCCAATGTGTCAAAAAACTCACTTGTTTCTTTCGATGTGTCAGAAAAGTCATTAAAGTTTTTTGATGTGTCAGAAAACTCAATAAAGTTTTCCTACATGCATCACAAACTCGGTAATTCTTTCTGACATGTATCGAAAAAACTCAGCCTTTCATGCCGACACAGTCACTACGATCTTCGTTGGCTCAACTGAGTCAACTCAACCGACATGTATAGGCTCAACTTAGCTAACTCAATCAACACAGAAAATTCAAAAGCACTTTTTCTGCTGACCACAGAGGATGATCTTACATTTGCCAACTATTCATATTGGTCCATTTATGCCCAATCATGCAACCAGTGATACCACATTGTCACGTCCCCTCTCCTCTACTCGATGGAGAGGGTGCAACTACACTGTTTTCTAATATGGGCATTTAGCCCCATGAACATAAACAAAAAAGCATTGAAGTAAAATACATGTATAGATGTATAACACATGTAAATTCAATGGAAGCAACATACATTTCAACACATTCATAATGTTCATAATAATTTTTAGTGACAAATACATTGCAGAGAATATACAAGAGAGCACTTGTCTTGTAAATGAGCTTTCCCACAACTAGATATGTTGTTGCAGCATTCCACCCAACCATAGGTAAGTGTTCTCATCAATATCTCAGCACCACTGCCACCCTCGAGCTGGGCATGATTTCAACAAGGAACTAGGGGACAATAGGCTCACACATATCCAAATACACAAAGGTTCATCCAAGCCAATCCAAAATTGGGTTTATCAGGATGCAAAGGCAATGCAAAGGGATAATTGCTAAGCTAGTGAGCTCAACCACAGAGATATGGACACCTGCACAAGATCTAGCTTGGCCTCCACAATACCTACACACCCAACACAAGGAAGTATTCCCTTCACTACTACACAGTCCCTCATGCCATACATTCCCTTCTAGTGCTCGTGAGGGCATGCATAGAATAATATCGAGACCCTCTTGATCCTTTTGTGAGGTTCTTCTCTTCACTAAGTTTATGAAGACAATTATGGGCATCTTCCACTCCTAACTAGTTCATACCAAACAAAGGATGCAAATCACAGCAAAATACAAGTTTTGGGTATGAGTAAAAAACATCCTAGGAGCCAAAAACAAAAATGGTGAAAGGAGAAATCACCCCAAGAGAGAAATTTGATTTCAAAAATGTTTAGGGGCATTTCAGGAGAAAAAAAGACCTCTTAAAACCCCAAAATTATGGATCTCTTCTCCCATTTGTTGATGTATTTGTAACTTCAGAATGTATTGACTTGTATATCTTATGTATTGTACCTCGATGTTTATTCTGGGAAGTGTCTGTAATGTATTTGAGTCATGTCATGCCCTGATGTTCCTATCGAGAGATTCAATCATGTAAACAAGTCATGTCAAGTCATTGTGGGTAACCCTCCTATTGATCAAGGGTTAAAGTCCCCATAGTTGCGAGGACCTAGGGTTATTAGACTCTCCTAGAGAAGTCGGACCTAGTGATTTATTGTCAAGTCAGGAATTAGTATAAATAGAGAGTGAGCTTCTCTATTTATCACACACTCACTCACACTCAGTTGTAGTGCATAGCTGAGGAAGAAGAATTTGTTGGGGCTAGAAAGAAAGATACTACTACTATCGAGAGATCATCTTACTCCTTTTTGGGGTTTTACTTTTGGTGTTGATTTTATCTCAGAGGAATTTGTGGGGTTTTCTCCATTTATGCTTTCCCCAAGGAAAAAAATTGTGTTCATTGTCTCTTGTGTTTGATTACTGTCCTTGTTATTCTCTCAGTTAAAGATCCTAATATAATGCTAGCTTGAATGATAAAAATCTAACATGGTATCAGAGCTAACCTGAGAAGAAGACACTGTGCAGCTATGGAAAATAGGGCTTCCTACTTTTTGGATCTATCTCCCCAAATTTTCATCAAAATAAGGTTGGGATGACTCTCCTCTCTAGGGCACATCTTTTTGTCGGAGCATAATATTATTATGAGCATTTTTAGTTTTTGACCCAACACTACTACCGGAAATTAGAGCTTTTCACAGAAGTCAAATTTTTTAGTGAGCCCAGGCCTAGATTGATCTCCTCCTCAAAATCAAAGTTTAGAGAGCAAGATCAAAGTTTTTGGTTGGACAGAACTCTGAAAAAGTCAAACCCTAATCTGCTCCAGATCTAGATCCGACATCTTAACCTGGTAAGATCTAAATATTTTGTATTTCCATTTGAGTTTCTCAGTTAAGATGTCTCATCATACCAAGCTTGATGAAAATATTGAGGAAACTGATAACTTCCAAGCTGGGAAGTATAGGATCTCCCTGGTCCTGGAAGAAAATGAGTTGGACTCCTACATCAATGAGGAAGTTCCAGTTCCAGAGGGAGATGAGCCTAAGGCATTACACAAAAAGAAGTTGGCCATGGCTAAGAGGATTATTGTTGATTCAATCAAGGATCACCTCATACCACATGTGTCCTCCCTAAAGACACCTAAAGCTATGTTTAATGCCTTGACCAAACTGTTTGAAGGAAAGAAAATAAACCGGAAGATGACTTTGAGGAACCAGTTGAAGAATGTGAAGATACAAAATGTGGAGAACATACAGTCACACTTCACAAGGGTCTCCCAGATCAAAGAGCAACTTGAAGCAGTGGATGAAGAAGTGGAGAATGCAAAGATTGTAATGACCACCTTGAATGGTCTCCCTAGATCATGGGACTCCTTTATTCAAGGGATCTGTTCCAGAAAGAAGCTAGTCAAATTTAGTAGACTATGGGAAGAATTATATCAAGAAGAAGCTCAGATAGCAGCTCGAGAAGAAAATATGGGAAGTGAAGATCAAGATCTCACAATACACTCCAAGAAAATCAAAAGAAGTTCTCTTCACCCCAGAGGTAAGCACTTCCATAAAAGTAACACTAGAAAAGATTTGTCTAGAATCAAATGTTATACATGTGATGAAGTAGGACACTATGCTAGAGAATGTCTTAGAAACAAAAATGTCTCTCACAAGAAGAAGGGAAACAAGAGAAGACATCATTCTCATGCTGCAGAGGATGATGAAGCTTCCACAAAGAGAATCAGATAAGAAAGTGATGATTCTTCAAGTGATGAAGAATATGTCTTGATTTCCGCTCTCACAAGAAACATCACACATGGAAGCAATGATTGGCTTATATCTAGTGGGGCTTCCAAACATATGATAGGATTCAAAGAATCCTTTGTGAAACTATCAGAACATGAATCACCCCACAAGGTGAAACTTGGAGATGACTACCAGTATCCAATAAAAGGTAGTGGGGAATCCTCCTATAAGCTAGACTCTAGAAAGTCTATGATGATGAAGGATGTATTGTTTGTACCAGGACTAAAGAAGAACCTCCTATCCATATCTGCATTGTATGCAAAAGGAATGCGGGCTTCATTTGTGGACGACCAAGTTCTCATGTGGCCAAAGGGAAAGACTATTGATGATGCAGTAGTAATTGGGGAACAAGAGGGAGGTCTATACAAATTGAAGGGCCATCCAGAACAAGCCTTGATCCATGACACAATAGAGACAAATGAACTTTGGCATAGAAGGCTTGCACGTGTGCACTATAGAGCACTACCTCTTGCAAGAAAAGTTGTTGAAGGACTTGCAGAAATCCAGTCAAAACATGACAGTGTCTGCAAAGGATGTGCGAAAGGAAAGAACACAAAGAAGACATTTCCAAGTAGTGAGAGTAAGGCAAAAGGAATCTTGGAAATCATTCACTCTGATGTATGCGGTCCTATGTCATCCAGTTCATTAAGTGGGTATGTATACTATGTTTCTTTTATTGTTGATTTTTCTAGGAAGACATGGATATACTTCTTGAAGAACAAAGATGAAGTATTCAACAAGTTCAAGGAATTCAAAGCCTTGATTGAGAACCATATAAAAAAAAAAACCTTTCAATCAGATAATGGTGGAGAATTCAAATCAAATGAATTCAAAGAATTATGCAAAGATTTAAGGACTAAGAGAGAGTTAACTACTCCATATAATCCACAATAGAATGGGGTTGCTAAAAGGAAGAATAGAATGATTATGGAAGCCGCAAGGGCCATGCTTCATGATCAAGATCTTCCCATGTGGGCAGCAGTTACCAGAACTGCAGTATATGTATAGAACTGTACTCCACATAGAGTACTTGAGAACAAGACCCCTGAAGAAGTCTTCTTCGGCAAGAAAGCAGAAGTCAGCCATCTTATAATATTCGGCTATCCAACATACATACACATTCCGAAAGAAAAGAGGACAAAGATATATCCTTCAGGAAGGAAGGGTATATTTTTGGGATACTATGAAAGCTCGAAGGCTTACAGAATATACTTCCTAGGATTCAAGAAGATCGACATTAGCAGGGATGTAACATTTGACAAAGACTCAGCTTACAACAAATCTAGAAAGAGACCTGCTGAAGAACCTAAAGAAATAGAAGCACCCATAATTCATGACAGAACCATGAATAAAGAAATTCAAGAAGAAGAACAAGAATTAGAAGAACCTCAAGAACCTGTGATCCACCTCAGGAAAATAATCATTACAAGAGGAAACCTTCTTGGGTACGAGAAGCTATCCAAGGTGCAGAAAGATATGGGGCTCCAGAAGAAAATCACAAAGAAAGAAAAAGGAACAGGTCCTGCTCCGGATATGTAGCCTTATTGTGTGACTTCATTGATAAAGAACCTTCCAACTATGAAGAAGTGACAGAGAAGAAAGAATGGAAGGATGCTATGATCGAAGAGTATCAATTGATCATGAAGAATGATGTCTGGGATATTGTCCCAAGACCAGAAGGGAAGTCTGTTGTAACTTCCAAATGGATCTACAAGATCAAGCATGCTGAAGATGGTAGCATAGAGAAATATAAAGCAAGATTTGTGGCTCATGGATTCTCCTAGAAAGAAGGAATAGGTTATGAAGAAACTTTTGCACCTGTAGCCAGATACACTTCCATCAGATCAGTACTTGATCTAGCTGCAGTGATGAAATGGAAGATACACCATATGGATGTCAAGACTGCTTTCTTGAATGGTGTAGTGGAAGAGGAAGTGTATGTGGAGTAGCCACTCGGTTTTAAGATACATGACAGGGAGTCTCATGTGTGTAAATTGAATAAAGCCTTGTATGGTTTGAAACATGCACCCAGGATATGGTACAACAGAATTGATAGCTTTCTATCCAGTTTGGGCTTTACCAAGAGTAAAGTAAATTCTAACCTTTACTACAAGGTTGAAGATGGTGACTCAGTGATACTCCTACTGTATGTAGATGATCTGTTTGTAACAGGTATGGATGGGTTGATTGCTGATATGAAGAGGAAGCTTGTTGTTGAGTTTGAAATGAAATAATTGGGTATGATGCACTATTTTCTAGGCATGGAGGTGTGGCAGAATGTGGATGGAATCTTCCTCGGACAAGGGAAGTATGCAGTAGAGATCCTGAAGAGATTCGGGATAATGGACTGCAAGGCCATGACCACACCTATGGCATCAAACCTGAAGCTATTGAGCAATGCTTCATTAGAATCGGTTGATGCTATGATGTATCATCAGATGATTGGGTCCTTGATGTACTTGATGAATACAAGACCAGATATTTGCTTTGCTGTGAACACCTTGAGCCAGTTCCTGATAGATCCAATACATATTCACTTGATTGCTGCAAAGCATATTCTAAGGTACTTGAGGGGTACAGTTGATTATGGGCTTAAGTATGAGGTGAATCAGAAGATTAACCTAGAGGGATATGTTAATTCAGATTGGGAAGGCAATGCCATTGATAGGAAGAGCACTTCAGTGTGTTGCTTCAGTATGGGATCAGGTGTGATCTCTTGGTTTAGCAGGAAACAGTCTTGTGTGGCACTGAGTATAGCTGAAGCAAAGTATGTCGCAGCTTGTTCAGCTAGTTGCGAGGAAGTATGGTTGAGGAAGCTACTATCTAATTTATTTGATCTCTAGCTAGATTCTACTTGTATATATTGCGACAACCAGAGTTGTGTGAAGTTGTCAGATAACCTGGTGTTCCATGACAAGTCAAAGCATATCGAGATCAAGTATCACTATATCAAGGATATGGTGCAGAGAGGAGCAGTGAAGCTCCAGTATGTTGTGACAAATGAACATATAGCTGATGTTTTGATGAAGCCATTGGCCAGAGTGAAGTTTGAGTACTTTAGGGAGAAGCTTAGTGTTCTTCATATCGAGGTTTTCCCCAAGGGGAAGTGATGAGTTTGTGACCCATTCTGACCTGGTGAGAGGATTGGTTCCTTCCATGGTTAGATGTAAGGGCCGAGCCATTCTGTCATGGTGAGAGGATTGGTTCCTTCCATGTCAGATATGAGTGTTGAGCCATTCTGATGTGACTGTAGGATTGGTTCCTATATGATCATATATAAGCGCTGAATTCCATTCTCTGGGAGAATGGAGGTACCTGGTCAATTACCAAGAATCCTCATCTTGGGGCTGAGGGACATTTTGATGTGACTATAGGATTGGTTCCCACATGATCATATGTAAGTGCAGTGCCTTTCCATAGATGATAGTAGTTGTGTCCTATCATGCTGGTGGATGTGAGTGCTGAGCCTTTCCACAGATGATAGTAGTTGTGTCCTATCATGCTGGTGGATGTGAGCGTTGAACCTTTTCACATATGGTAGTAGGTGTGTCCTACCATGCTGGTGATTGTAAGTGTTGTTCCTTTCCACATATGGTAGTAGGTGTGTCCTACCATGCTGGTGGATGTGAGTGTTGTGCCTTTTCACAGATGATAGTAGTTGTGTCCTATCATGCTGGTGATTGTAAGTGATGTGCCTTTCCACAGATGATAGTAGTTGTGTCCTATCATGCTGGTGGATGTGAGTGTCATGCCTTTTCACAGATGGTAGTAGGTGTTTCCTACCATGATGGTGATTGTAAGTGCTGTGCCTTTCCATAGATGGTAGTAGGTGTGTTCGACCATGCTGGTGGATGCGAGTGTCATGCCTTTTCACAGATGATAGTAGTTGTGTCCTATCATGCTAGTGAATGTAAGTACTGTGCATTTTTGACATGGTGTTGGATGTGTTCCTCTCATGGTTAGATGTGAGTGTTGTCCATTCTGACTTAGGCCTACAACCAACATGAAAAAGGGATGGCTCTGTAGAACTTCCTGTGACAAGAAGAATCATGAGATAGCACCTGTGATGATGACCCAGTGATGATCTAGATCCAGTGATGATGATCCAACAGTGATGATCCAGATCAAGTGATGATCCAGATCTAGCGATGATGATCCAGATCCAGTGATGATCTAGATCCAGTAATGATGATCCAAATCGAGTGATGATCTAGATCCAAGATGAATATAACTTGAACATGAAGATGACTTGAATATGAAGATGACTTGAAGATGAAGATGACGATAACTCGATGATGATCCAGTTGATACAGAGAAGAATACCAGTGCTGACAAATTGTGTCGACAGAATACCTTCCTAGTTAATATGGAGTGTTGATGTATTTGTAACTTCATAATGTATTCACTTGTATATATTATGTATTGTACCCCGATGTTTATTCTAGGAAGTTTATGTAGTGTATTTGAGTCATGTCATGCCATGATGTTCCTATTGGGAGTTTCAATAATGTAAACAAGTCATATCAAGTCATTATGGGTAACCCTCCTATTGATCAAGGGTTAAAGTCCCCATAGTTGCAGGGCCCTAGGGTTATTAGAGTCTCCTAGAGAAGTCGGCCCTAGTGACTTATTGTCAAGTCGACAATTAGTATAAATAGAGAGTGAGCCTCTCTATTTATCACACACTCACTCACACTCAGTTGTAGCGCATAGCCGAGGAAGAATAAGTTGTTGGGGATAGAAATAAAGAGTCTACTGCTATCAGGAGATCATCTTATTGTTTTTGGGGTTTTACTTTTGGTGCTGATTCTATCTCAGAGGAAGTTGCGGGGTTTTCTCCATTTATGGTTTCCCCGAGGAAAAACATTGTGTTCATTGTCTCTTGTGTTTGATTGATGTGCTTATTATTCTATCAGTTGAATATCCTAATATAATGCTAGCTTGAATGATAAAAATATAACACCATTCACTGATAAATACCCAAAAACAAGTTCCCATCCATGGAGGAATGAGGAAAAACAACAGAAAAATGTGAAGGAAACTCCCAGCTAGGTCCAGATGCGTGAGGAAGAGAAAAACATGAATGAAGAATGGAATGGGCATGCATTCCTTGGATTTTTCTTGCCTCACCATTCAAAATTAGATCTCCCAAAATCGATGGCTTCCACAATACGATTTTGACTGCCATACTCTTCCATTTCCCATGCATTAACTACATCAACCAATTTCTTAAAGAAATAAATGATTGGGTGAATAAGATAGAAAGGTAATTGAGAGATTTATGTGCTCTCTGTTTGACACTTGGCTCAACACTATTGGCTCAATAGTTTGAATAACCCCCCCCCTATTCCTTGTGAAATCATGCTCCCATCTCTTTGTTGCATTAACATAGCTAGTTGTTGGTATTTTTATTAATTGCATATTTACATGATGTCTCAATTTTATAATGTTCTAGGCTAACACAATAACCATATGCATCGATTTTAACTTTCAAGACATAAAACACTAAATCCATGGTGGGGCCTTGGCCTTGAGCTCAACACCATGATTTAATAACGCTATTTACATAATTTACAATTTAATGCAATGGGGTCAAAATTGAGATATTACAAATGTTGAAAATTCTTCACTATATATTTGTTATAGATTTTAATAAGGAAAGAAACAATGTTGAAAATTCCTCATAGTGTAGCGGTTATAGATCTCATGATTCATACATGGATTTACATGTTTCCCCTACCTTCACACATGCTCAATAATGTGTTGTATATGTGTTTTGACTATGGACTTCCATGTCCACAACAAGAGTCATAGTGATTCACTAAATCTTCCATACCACATATTGAATAGTTACTAGTTAGGACATTAAAATGAATATAAAATTTAGTGGGTCTCCTAATATTTCGAACAATTATTAGAAGCACATTACATCAATGATAACCTTTGCTAGTTATTACAATTGTGTTGAGGACTAAATTATATAAATGTTAGGGTTATATTACATAACTGTATCCCGAACAAATATCGTGGGTCAATTAATAAATTTCTAATGGTGCAAAATAAATTACATAAATGACCACTAAGAAGACACTAAGTCGAGATCAACCACCCATGAAATCTATAAACACCCACAATGGGTGTATCATAAATTACTTTTATGATCACTAAAGGATAATAAAGCCAAGTTTAACCATCATTACACAACCACTTCTAATTCCAACCTCTTGTATTTTCCCTGTAATCTTTCTTAAAATTCCCTATTTTACCATAATAAAACATTCGTTTAATCCAATTGGGAATTATATTTACCTCTTTTATTCCTTTGTAACCTTCATTTGCATCGAGTATCCAATCAATTCCTTGAATTGCAACTATATACATCTACCAAAGAGTTTTGAAGGTTTTTAAAGGAATATAGGATATTGGTAAGGCCCCCAAAGTTAACATTTCAAACTCCTTATCCTCTATGTTTGTTCCCATAACAACCCATTCATTTACTAGTAATTTGATTTTTGAAACTAACATCCCAATGATGCTACCATTCTCCATCTTAGTAACATAAAACTGATGTTTCAAATATGAATCCATAGATTCATTCACAATTTCATATATTTTTCAACTTATATGAAGCTACGTTTGATTCCTTTACTATCCTAAGATGCTTTATTGTGGTATATGCATAGAAAAACTCAACAATAATAGGGAATCACTTATTCCTGTATTAAACTTTGATATGAAATATTGACCTAGGATATTGTTTGTTTGTGTTATTTCTTAAAACCCCATAAATTTTTATATGACAATATGTTCTCTATTAATACACTCTAGGATGCATAGCAATTTTTTATTCATTTATGCACTTCTAGCAACGTGTATTAGACACCAAGCATATTTTTCCTCCGAGATTTAAATTGAGTTTTGTGAATTATGTCTTCTACTGAAACCAAATACTTGTTGACTTTTTATTTGTTGTACTAGGACAATGTCTAATGCTCATTTCTTGTTGTACTTACAAATACTGAAAAACATTTTCTAGACTTCTACAACTAATTCTACTTACCCCAAGCATCTAGTCTTAAACAAATTTAAAAAAAATGTAAAAGTATAGCTGCCAGCAACTTGGTTTGAAAAATGTTCCTTTCCATGAGAAAATTTCAAGTTTCCTTTTTGATGCTAGGATAAAAAAATGTTCTACAACTCTGTTACAAATCATCTATTATGTTCTATCCATAAGGGCAAAATATTTTAGTTTGTGAGTTATGATCCCCTTGTGCATCATCTACTTGCATGTTCCTCATTCTTTATGGGCCATGTGTCCCTTGGTTACCTAGCATGTATCTCTATATTTATTTTGCACTGGTTTTCTATGTGGGACCCTATAACACATTTTTCTAGTGACATAATTGCTCTAACTCTTCATGTGCACTCTCAAATTTATCAATATATTAGTGAAACAATGATTATCTTCATGTGCTTTTACTTATCTTTTTTTTCTAAATTTTGATTTTAAAATAATTTAAAACTAATAAAACTTTAATTTTGAAATTTTGAATTCAAAATTAAATCACCTTACATATATTGATTATGTTTTATCTTGCTTACTCTTATCTTGTCTCAAGCTCTATAAACATTTCTCTATACCTCATCCCCTTTGTCTCTCTTCCAATATAATTGTCCTTGATTTCCAATTTCAGAGTCTCCAAGAATAGTTCACTTTGACACAATATTAAATGTTAATGGGTAAATATACATGATGCAACACTATATATCATTATAGAAGGTAATGATATGTATACTATATATAATTAACAAACATAATTTTCAGAAATTACAACCATGTACCTTAACACCTTAATGAGTTGTTTATTTTTCACATTAATTAACTTATCATAGCCTAACCTACCCATGTTAACTTCTAGGCCAAGGATAAACCTCATTCATATAAGATATAAGAAATGAGGCTTCTATACACATGGGTATGGTTGAATTTTTCTAACAGCTGTAGAAATACAATTTCCAGGTTGGATTATTACTTCCTAATGATATCAAAGAGTAATTTCATCCCAATGTTTTCATTGAATAATTACACATTGAAAATTTCAACTTCAAATTGTATCATAAATAAAATATCATAGAAGGATAGCTATTCACAATAGACACAAAATTTTATTCGAGGAAACCGAAACTTGGGAGAAAATACAACCAACTTTTCTTAAAAGAAATCAGTCCATTATTACAAGTACATTACCATTACGAAGAAAAATCCAAGCACATAGAGAGTACACCTATCATGAAGAAATCCTAAATAAAGATAACAAAACCTTGGAGATGATAAAAACCTTCAACTCATATCTTTGCTAGGTCTCCTTGAAATTTGTGCACTAGAATAGTTGATAAGACATGATGTGTTGTGATGATAAAATGAAATGTTTGACCACTGATTTATACACTTCAAATCGCCTTCATTTCACTTTTGGGGATGAATTTACTTTTCTTTTAGGGATGACTTGTAATTTTTGTCTTCAAAATTTCCTAGGGATTCTTTAATTCTTTTTGGGACTTCTTAAATGGTTTGACTTGTCTTCTTGGCATTTCTTCCATGAGCCTTGTTGATGCTATTCTTCTCCTCACATGCGCATCTATTCATATAGAGCTCTAATGTTGAGTAAACCCACCAAGAATCCCCTAATATCAAGAGGACTCTTGAGCCTACATATTCAACACTAGGCTAGACTTGTAAACAAGTCAAACCTTCACTATATAAAATAGATCACTCCATCATGGAGCAGACAATGTGAGAACATCTCAAGCCTTTTCACTCCTAGTCAAATCAACATGACTAATAGGAGAAATATTGCACCTAGGCCATTCAACACTAGCCAAATCAGCATGGCCTCACGAGTGAATATATCATTCCCCTTTGGCCATATCAACATGACCAATCTAGGAGAATGTCTTCTCAATTATAATAACTGGAGAAACATCAACACTCCCTCTCAGAAAGGGAGACATTCCGCATCATGCCAAGCTTTTCAATGAAGTATAAAAACTTTTTATTTCACAAAGGTTTGGTGAGAATTCCCACTATCTACTCATCTATGGATATGTATCGGAGCTTTCCTACTCCCATATGCACCATGTATCGAATGAAATGATATTTGATCTCAATGTGATTCAAATTGTCATGAAATACTGTATTTGTTGAAATCTTAACACAACTTTGATTATTAAAATGTATTAAGGGTGTCTCTAAATCTTGATCAAATCATCCTACAAGAAGATTTTGAATCCACATTGATTCACGACTTGCAATATTGGCTGCGATATACTTCAATTTTTTTGTATTGAGTGCCACTGAAAACTGCTTCCTACTAAATCAGGATATCATAACTGATCCTAAGATGAAGTTGTTGATGTTTGAGAAAAATTGGTGATGCTTGAACTTTAAAACTTTTATTGATTAATTTCAGCACATATGACTCTCATAAATCAGCCACATATATATCAACCACATATGTAATCCATATATAAATATCATAAATAAAGCATCCATATAAATCATGTCCATAAATAAACCATGAGAGACAAGATATACCCTAGGAAAACCAACCAAACACGGAGGATGAAAAACCCAACAGTTTTTTGAGTATGATAGATAGATTTGCATGGAATTGTTTACACCACATTAGCATATTCCCCAATAAGAGATATCACCTCACCAGTAGAGAAGAGAGATCCAATGTAACCCTACAAAAACAATTGTAAGCAACTGTATTGAACTTGCCATATGCCTAACATATTAATAACGAGCCAAAAACCCTAGCATGTAGAAGGTAGTGCATATGATGTTCAGTAAACGTACTGAGAGCACCACATAGTGAATTCAAAAGGAGGAACTAACTAGAACTCCCTCCATCCAAACATTAGCACCATTCCTTTCCTCAATTATCTTTAACTAAATGCTCATTGTCTTTAACTGAAAGTGAACTGATTTGAACTGAATGTTAATTGTCTTCAACTGAATGTTTAACTGACTTGAACTAAATGTTAACTTACTTGAACTGAATGATAACCTACTTGAACTGAATGTTAACTGACTTGAAATCAATATTTAATTGACTATTGATCACTTCGTTAAAAGGTTAACTTAAGTGTCATCATTGCTTCACTCTTAGTGTCATCCATGCACAATTTCTATTATTAACTTTTGTATGGATCTCTTTAGTGAACTGATGCATGATGATTGATAAACATTAAGCTCTTATTTACTTAATTGACTACATTAAATTATAATTCAAACGACGCTTTGATTGAGGAATTTATATTTTACTAAAGCTTTATAACTTGAGTTCACTGAGACATTTGCATGGGAAATTCAAATTCTCTTTCTCTATGCTTTATCTCACTATCATTAATTAATTAATTAATGGTCCATTTTTGTATTATTTATCCATCTTATCATATCATACTCAAAATAATTATTCCATAGAAACTGATGATCATATATATTACCCCGGGCCATATGACTATGCTAAAGTAATTTACTGTAGGGGTAGATAAGCCCTAAAGGAGATTTATAGCATCCTATGACCATGACTAGCAATATATCACATAGTATAACCACCTCAAAAAATGGAGGTCCAAAGTCTTGATACAACACAATATCATCTCCATAATTGGAGATCCATTCTCATAGGGTACTGTCTATGAGAATCATTTGAATTGATACAACACAAGTCTAGACTTGACACAACAAAAGTATGTAGTCTTGATATTACTCACAAGAATTATATTGATATTTTCATAATTCTAAGGCCTTGATGGCAGCAAAAGTTCTATAAAAAAAACTAAGAATCTAAGCACACAATTAACCTCACAAGGAATTGTAGAGAATTAACACAAGGAGAGAAGAAGAAGAAGAAGAATGAACAAACATTGAGGAATTATCAATAAATGATAATTCATATTATTACATTAGTAATAAATTATTATAAAGGAAAAATATATTTGCTATAAGACAACTCATGCTATCTCATAAATCAGGCTTACTAAATATGATAAATTGCACCTAAATCAGTTTCCAAATTTGTCAAGGACCTCACGAATTGGTTGAAGTACAAGTGAGGGATGATGAGGGATGAAAATAATTTATAATCATGGAATATGAAGAGAAAATCATGGAGGATGGATTGACAACAAAATATACCAGTTTCGTAGTTGACTAGCTTTACCTTATCCACTGAAAAGAAGGAATAAATTAGGATAAAGACAGAATCCGCAGGAAGGCGCAATTACTAAATATGGAATTCAATAAAGTGGGAAGGACCTAACCAGAATCAGGATAAAGACGCTCCTAGTGTATATATGAAAATTGTTAACCAAGTGGTGCAAATGGATGCCAACTATCTAGGCTAGTGGATAGGAAATTAATAAAAAAATGATTAAATATTATTATCCTAAGTATGGAGTGGGTTTATAATATCCCAAAACCCCCCTTTAAGTCTGAATTTATAATGATATGTATGAAATAATAAGAAATATAGATGCATATAGGGCCTAAAAATAAGGGTATGGTCACCCTTTACAATAATCTATGTCAAAAGAACTGAGGAAAGAAACAAAACCACATGCGGAAAATACTCCCTCAAGAAAGTGTTAGGATTATTATTAATCCTCTCTTTGTCCTCTATTTGACCACATTAGTTTGTTTGTTTATTTCCCTAGATTAGGAGGTATTAATCACTTCACCAATGCATGGGGGACACATCTAATAGACATCTACCACTTACTGCTCCTACCTGCATGAATTTTGGTGCTCCAGGGATCAATCCCTATAATTTAGGAACCCACTCAGAGTGTCATGAGTAGTGTCCAACAACTGAATCCAATAGGTATTCAGTCATGTCTAGTGGTGCTTCAATCCCCATTAGTTATATCACTTCCAGTGTCTCTAGCGCTAGTTTGCATGATTCAAGGGAATATAGGCACCTTTTTTCACCTACCCTATTCATTTAATTGGCTGAGAGCCTTTGTTCACCTACCCTCTTCAGTTAACTGGTTATTAAATATTTTAGTGATCTGGAGTTGCACTAGTTAGATCTAGTGGTTATTTTCCCACACTGAGTTATCTCCTAAGTCAGTCTAGGTTGGTAGATTCAACTTCCTCTTTAGGTTTTCAGATTATTCCTTGATGATTGTATTATATATTCACCCATAATGTGAATATTATTTTAATGTAAGATTTCTCATATCATTCTTCAACTTATTTTGTAATAGAAATTATTATTCTCTATATTTTTCTTGTGCAATATATGTGAAGACTATTTCTGTCCCAAGATCTACATGTCATAATCTAATATGGTATCAGAGCCTGCTCGGGATATTCGAATCTCCCTTAGATATTTCTATTGATGCACTAGAAGAACTTGTGTTCCACATAATTCCTAGAATAATTGCATTGCTCCCTCTGGATTTTGTCCAAAAAAAGTCTATCCAGGTGTGTTGAACCTAGAGAATGTGCTCTTTGTCGAAGTAGAGGTTTATTTGTCTAACATAAAATTCTTTCTAGTTTTTGTGCAAGTACAAAAATTTTAAGATGAAGAAATTTCCCATTCAATTCGAATTTGTGAAAGTCTCCTTGATGAGACTCTTTCTGCTGTTGCTGTAAAAAATTTTGAGAAATTTTATTTCTCATGTTTTCATGTAGCTGCTCCAGAAGAGGATATTCGAACCTCCATTGCTGAAAAAAAATAGTCTCCCATTCCACTCGATCACTCTCCAGTGATTCTTCTATCCTAAATTATGTACAAAGTTTTCCAGTGAATACTCAAGGAGCTGAAGATAAATCTGATTCCTCTCTATCCAATATTTCTTTTGGTGTGTAGAGAAGTGATATTTTTTATGTTATGGAATAAATATCATATTTGGGAATTTATCCATTCACCCTCAAAGAACCAATTATTCTAGTGAATCCATGCTTCATCACCTGCAATGACAAACCAAGTTTTGTTGAAGAAGGAGAAAATTGTGCATCTTCCATCTCAATGGTGCACTTGGGACTTTTGTTCCACATTATTGAATATTATCTCACCTTATTTGATTTGAATTTAGAGTTTCAAGTCCTCTTGAATATTCTTTCACCTTATTTGATTCAAAGTTAGAGTTTCAAGGCCTCTTAGTTATGCTTGTAGCTGATCTCATCAGTTTTGATGTGAAAAATCAAGCACCTCAAGTCTCTTTCAAATTTATTTATGGATATATCATTTTATGGAGCTCAATAATTTACTCTCTATGGTCCCATGCCTCCTCCTCCTTCCTACTTGATTGCATGCTCATCTCCTCATAGTGCTAGAAAAGATGGAGACCTCTTTCATTTGCTTGGATGTGTGCTCCTATCATTTGGAGTTGATTTTACTTCACATGGTTCAATGTATGAAGCACATCAAGACTCATTTGAACCTGATTTCAAGATCAAGTTAAATGAGCACTCACTTTTTCTCTTTTGTCATATTATCTCAGTTTCTCTACATGGTCCCATAATCTCTTATGCATCTGTATATGTTCCTGATCAATTTGAGCATATTCCTCTTCTTCCCAAGAAGAATATACCTCCATACATCTAAGAAAATTCACACCTACTTGGATTTGGAGTAGTTTATTTTTGGTGTATCTCATGTCCATCTTTTTAGGAAGGATTTTCCCCATGCGATTTTTCCTTTTTTCCTCATTTTACATGGATGCATAATTTTTACATTTAGATCGAGTTGGTGACTTTTGGTCTTAGTTACCTAGGCCCAGGTTGTCCAAATTTAAGATTAAAGGGGGGGTGGGGTTAGGATTTGTTAGCGTCGGGATTGAGCCCAAAGGTCATGGAAGGCCTGCTCCCAGGTAATAGCAGAACCACTTTCAAAGAGAGAACTGGAATTCTTCTCTTCCAAGAGGGATCTCTCACCAAATGTTAACAATGCCAGATTTATACAAGTGAAACTATAAATTGTTTGTAAAATTGGTTGAAACAAAACACAGAACCGTTGGGCGATGGAGTCAATATATGTAATAGAAATTATGCAAACGATTTCAACACAGGGAAAAGATAGAAAATTAATCATAGTCGATTTATAATTGTCTGGTGTAAAAGAAGAACATGAACAGGACATCAACACAGAGCATTGAAAAATTAATTCTGCATTAACTTTAGAAGAAAACTTTGGTGAATATCTGAAACAATAGATGGAGCATAGCAAGTATGAATTCCAAACTGTTATACACTATGTTCAGATATGAAAGAAAACAAAATGGGAGAGATAAACTAGAAAAAAATTCACATAAGAAAGGAAGCAACAGACTGCAAATACGAATGACACATAAATCCCTATATGAAACGCCGACCTTGCCTCTGGAATTTTATTAAAATTCTCTTGAAAGCATACACAACAAAATTACATTGGTTTCAACCCTTTCTCCTTCTTCAGGAGGTATATTTATAACATTTTAGACTTCCTAGACCAACATCCGGGAATCAAAATTTGTTACAACTAAAGAAAATCTTCTAACAAACTCCGGACATGGCCTACACACCACGATTCACATAAGACAAAAATAAAATGTGGACTACTAGAAAAACATGATTAAAATCCCCTCCTGCATATCTCAGATGGTGATGGCTGTGAAAAAAATGAAAACGGTTTTTGTAACTGGCCATGTTCCCAACAAAACCCATGTCTTATTTTCCTCTGATTCAGCTCCATCTCCTTAGGATCTGATTTTGAAACTGATGACTCGGACAATAAACCTGTAAATTTTTGGAAAAATACCCTGTGAAGATATTTTAAATTCTCCCAACCTGTGATACCTGTCTAAAATATGAAGGAATTTTTTGTATAAAGGCCTGTGGTGAAGAAAAACCTCTCTCATTTTCCTAAAATTTAACTCCATCTGGCTGAAACAATTCTTTGAGTGTGATGTTTGAAACAGTCCTTTGGAAAACCTAAAACATAGCCTGTAAAAATCACTTTGTTTCTCCTAACCCATAGGACTTGGGTAAAAACTGAGAGAGGTTATTGAACATGATCCTGTTCTTAAGAGAAAACTCATTCAATTTTGGAAAATTATTTAGGGTTTTCCAAAAACAATTGATTGAAGTAACTGACTAAAACAGTCATTTAAAAATCTAGAAATTTTCTCTCTGAAGATGACTTTGATTCTATCAATACACAGCACCTAGGTAAACACTGAGAGAGTTTATTGTATATAAGTGTGTTATGAAGAAAGACATTTCTCAGTTTCTGAAAAATCATCTTGTTTCGGCAGGAACAATTGATTTAAAATAATGACCAAAACAACCATTTTCGTAAAAAAACAGCCATTCTTTACTGCTTTAATTTAGATACCGTGTTTGTGTGGACGTTATTAATGTTGAATCCTTCATTTGTAGATTTAAATTTTTGTAATTTATCCACCATTCTAGACTGTAGTGTAAGCTTCATTAGTTCAACCGCTTACAGTATAAAATTCCTTTCCATCCATGCAAATTTAAACAAGCAATACTTCTCCCAAGCGAAAACATTTTTACACTATTGATTTGTTGGGCAAGTTGATGCTGCAACAACAAGTGTTTTACCTTGATCCCAATACAAAATTTTGCTAACTGAAAAGTTGACTTACCTCATGCAAGTTCACAATACGAAATGATCGTACACCGTGGATTGGGATTTTGGTAAAACTCAAGCCGTCAAAACATTTTTCCCATACCCAATTTTGCAAATTGTAAAAGTTCATTTCTCCTTGCTAGTTGACAATGCAAAATACATTCACATCATTCATCCTTTCCCAGCCATATCATGGCCATTGAAATATACGGGCTTTTAAATGATTTCGCAAATTGAAAAAGTTCATTATCTCATGCATCTTCATAATGCGAAATTTATTTTACTCGTGGATTTTCCTCACCTGCCAATCTGACCGTGAAAGCCTATCTACCATTTAACATCATTTCGCAAATTGAAAAATTTAATTGCTCAGTGCAACTTCACAATGCAAAATTTCTTTTAGCCTTTGGATGTGGCTGAGTTTGATATGAGCCATTGATCTATGTTTAATTTTGCTGCAAAAGTGGCAGGTTGGTGTGCGAGCCCAATTTGACTTTATGCCAAGAAACAAAGTGACATCATAATTTCTTGAGCGCTTGCGCTTTGCCTAAAATACCTCTTGGTAAAATATCCCATTTACTTTTTCCACAAAATATCCAAATTCTTTTTGGATTTATAAAAATAAATTTCGTTTATTTTAATAAAACATAACCTTTAGCCTCCTTTTACAAAATATATTTCAGGAATTTTTGTAAACATTATTCATAATGAATAATTTGTCTCTATAAAATATCTCTTTCTTAACCAAAAGCCTTTAACTTTTTCTCGCACCACCTCGAAATTTTTATAAATTGTTTTAATGAGGAATGTTTGAAAACCCTTTGATCCTCAAGAGAAACTCAGATTTTTTAGGCAATGAGGCTTACTGCGGAAAAACTAAAATGGTGCTAACAGCTGGCTCCACGAGGGATGCTATCCTCCCAGCGAGGTAGCAAAGAACCCCCGTAGACCAAGTGCCGAATCCATTGGGAGACTCCCAAATTTTTCTGAAATCCTCTACCTTTTCTGAATTGAACCAACAACTAAAACCATTTTGCAAACAAATCCCATTCTTTCAACCTGTAACTTGTCACCTATCCACCTTTTGAAAACTGAAGACAATTGTAACTACACATCTGAACTTTAAAACTGAAACTGAAATTAAAACTGAAACTGAAATTAAAACTGAAACTAAAAACGAAATGACAATTGCTGAATGGAATGCTTTCCATGTCGAGCTTATTCATATTTACTTACCTACCCTACTTACTAAGCATCAATGATCAGTCATGTAACTTCTAACTTCCAATGAAGCCACTCAAGCAAATGATCCCATAAACCAACTTTCTCTTCATGCTTGATAAAACATAGAACTGAAGGACCTAATGGCACAAAGTTATGATAAAGAAATTGATCTTTACAGTAGAGATATAACCAGCCATTACCACTACCAAGATTCTCCATGTACTATGTCACTGGATCATAAAAAACATGATAGCCTTCAAAAAATTCTTTCATTTGCTTACCATGAGAAGGATGCCCCAACTGTAGATTCCCTTGCACGCTGTCAAACTGATCTTCAAAAGAACCAAGCAAGGAAAACACATGACAATTTCTAGGCAAGACATCCACAACTTCATCTAAATTTTTTTATTTTAAAACTTCATATTCTTTATATGCTTCAGCAGAAACATCATTCATTTCTTCAATAGGATCGAGAAAATAGATTTCTTCTTGACAAAAAATTTCTGAATTTTAAAAACAAAAATAAGCATCCATTTGAGAACCCCCATCTTCTTCTTCGTTATTCAATTCTTCATCTAAAGGCTGGGATTGATTGCATAACTGCCCTTCTTGCTCATCATCCATTCCAAGGAAATTTATACATTCATCTACAATATCAAATTTCTGTTTGTGATTAGAAACTATAAGTCTCTTTTTTAACCACTCAAATGAAGGAAAACACAACGACAAACAATCATCTTCAACATGTCTAGTTTCCACTATGTTTTCATTCTTTTGATCTTGGATTGCAATGAAATTTTCTTCACTAACAGAAATTGTGATAGGCTTATTGCATTCTTCAGAAAACAAATCAGTACACCCATCTCCTTTCAAATCACTAGGCTGATCATCTTCTTCAAGCAAGGAGATCTTCATATAATCATGTAAATCTTTAGGTGAAATATGAATTTGATCAACATGTAGAGGTCTTCCTTCAAACACTATTTCAAAATCTGATTTCTCTTTTCTTGCATTTTCAGAAAATGAACATGTGGAGGGACTACAAGACTGAGATTTTCTAGAATTATCATCTTCTGTGTAATCAATCACACAAGCATCGTAGCTTTCAAGAGATTACTGTTGCGAAAAGGAAATTTCTGATTGGGAAGGGGAGGTCTCTTCTTGTAACAAAAATTCGGAAGTTGAATAATATGAGGAAGGATCTGATTGGCAGTCCCAACCTCTCTCTTGGTCACACAGAGAATGATAAGAATGCCGTAAATCATCATCAATTTCAGGAAGAGAGATATAATTGGTTGAACCTGAGCTTTGTTCTATGTCAACTTCAGTCAAGGAAGATAGTACTAACTGCTAGGAAATTTCTTGAATATCATGGAAATTGGTTTGTCTTTCTTTTTGAGATGAATATTCATGTAATATATCTAAAACATCTTCATCCAAATATTGATTATCACCACACTCATCTTTCACATTTTCAATGAACTCTCTATCGTGTGTGCAAAAATCTTGAAGTAACAACAAAGAAGGATAATGCCTTTCAAAATGTTCATGAAATATGGTATGAAAGTCTTTAAGGGAGGATAAAATCCCTGCTAGCAATCCCTCATACCAAGACCTTGCATATCCTTCTAAACTAAACATGAACAGTTTCATTAAAGAATCTTTATGCCATCCCACTCCCAGCTTATGTATATGCTTATGAAATCTAAATAAATGGATGGCAGCATCATCACCCTTTTCATCATTGAATCTTGGAAGATATGTTTGCCAATTTACCAGAGGTATTTTATTGGGATAACTAGGAATGGCAGCAAGATTCATAGGAGCATACCTTGCAGCCCGAGAATTCATCTTGATGGTGGAGAAACTGAATCAACTCCTCAAACTTTGCAACCCCATTTGATAGTGGAGCCGCCATAGAACATTATGAAGAATGGATCCTTTGCAGATGGAGTTGCCAGGTGAAAAGAGACATGACCTTCTTTATGTATGACCATTGTTCACCATCAACAGTCAGATATAAACCCTTCGTTCGAATCTAGGGAAGGCTTGAGACCTCTCCTAGTCTCTGTCTTTGTAACCACCAATATTCCCACTGGAGTCACCTTCAAGAATCTTTCAGTGGAGTTGCCAAGGAAAATAATACAAACTTTTTCACATGTAAGAATATTTGTTTTCCCATAGATATTATTTATCCTTTGAATCTTTGTCATTCTTCCTAGGGATGATATTCAATCTCGTCCCGGACAATGACGCCAGTTTGTTAGCGCTAGGATTGAGCCCAAAGGTTGCGGAAGGCCTGCTCCCGGGTAACAGCAAAACCACTTTTAAAGAGAGAACTGGAATTCTGCTCTTCCAAGAGGGATCTCTCACCAAATGTTAACAATTCCAGATATATACAAGTGAAACTATAAATTGTTTGTAAAAGTGGTTGAAACAAAACATAGAACCATTGGGTGATGGTGTCAAGATATGTAATATATAAATAAACAGAACTTATGCAAGAAATTTCAACACAAGGGAAATATAGGCACTCGATCACAGTCAATTTATAATTGTCTAGTGGAAAAGAAGAACATGAACAGACCATTAACACAGAGCATTGAAAAATGAATTCTGTATTAACTTTAGAAGAAAACTTTGGTGAATATCTAAAATAATAGATGGAGCATAGCAAGTATGAATTTCAAACTGTTATACACTACGTTCAGATATGAAAGAAAACAAAATGGGAGAGATAATCTAGAAAAACATTCACATAAGAAAGGAAGCAATAGATTGCAAATACAAACGACACATGAATCCCTGTATGAAACGCCGACCTCAGCTTTGCAATTTTATTAAAATTCTCTTGAAAGCATACATAGCAAAATTACATTGTTTTCAACCCTTTATCCTTCTTCAGGAGGTATATTTATAACATTTTGGACTTCCTAGACTGACATCCGGGAATCAAAATTTGTTACAACTGAATAACATCTTCTAACAAACTCTGGACGTGTCCTACACACCATGATTCACATAAGACAAAAATAAAATGCGGACTACTAGAAAACTAGGCTTAAAATCCCCTCTTGCATATCCCATATGGTGATAGTTGTGAAAACACTGAAAGAGGTTTTTTTAACTGGCCATGTTCTTAACAAAACCCATGTCTTATTTTCATCCAATTCATCTCCAGATCCTTAAGATCTGATTTTGAAACTGATGACTCAGACAATAAACCTGTAAATTTCTGTAAAAATACCCTGTGAAGATATTTTAAATTTGTTAAATTTTCATATGCTTAGCTAAGACATCAGTACTTCATTTAATTTTCATAACAAAAGCATATAAACAGGATCACTGAAAGATAGACAAGCACAACCATACAAAAGGAACACAAAGATTTATCCTAGGAAAACCCTAAAGGGAAAAACCCAGCAAAAACTTCCTCAATATAGATGCCCCAAAAAGATAAAAGATAAAAGATAAAACCAACAAGGAGATCAAAGCCTGATCCTCCTCCTTCTCCAGCTACTTCTCTTCTCCACTAATTCGCTACACAAGTGAGAGTGTGTGTTCCAAATGAGGAGCACTACACCTCTATTTATATTCATCCGTTCACTTAAGTTAACTCGTATGTCATGTAGGCTCAAGTTAATCATGTAGGCTCGAGTTACACATGTAGGCTCAAGAAACCACACTGGGGTGCTAATGACCCACCTTTACAATTAGAGAGGACTGCCTCATGAATCTTATTAGTTCTTCTGATTAGGAGCATCGAGGTACAAAGTAATACAAGTGGTTCTCCCGGTAGGACCATCGAGGACCACAAAGAAATACATATAGAATATTCTTCGAAGTTACAATATTTCAACAAAATTCTCCCAACTTGTGATACCTGTGTAAAATATGAAGGATATTTTTGTATATAGGTCTGTGGTGAAGAAAAACCTCTCTCAGTTTCCTGAATTTCAACTCCATTTGGCTGAAACAATTCTTTGAGTGTGATGTCTGAAAAAGTCCTTTGGAAAACCTAAAACATAGCCTGTAAAAATCACTTTGTTTCTCCTAACCCATAGGAACTCGGTAAAAAATGAGAGAGGTTATTGAACATGATTCTGTTATTAAGAGAAACCTCATTAAATTTTGGAAAATTCTTTAGGGTTTTTTGGAAACAATTGATTGAAATAACTGGCTAAAACAGTCATTTAAAAATATGGAAATTTTACCTCTGAATATGACTTTGATTCTCTCAATCCACAGCACCTGGGTAAAAAATAAGAGAGTTTATTGTATATAAGTGTGTTATGAAGAAATACCTTTCTCAGCTTCTGAAAAATAATCTTATTTAGGCAGGAACAATTGATTTAAAATAATGACCAAAACAACCATTTTCATAAAAAAACAACCATGCTCTACTGCTTTAATTTAGATACTGTGTTTGTGTGGATGTTCTTAATGTTGAATCCTTCATTTGTAGATTTAAATTTCTGGAATTTCTGCACCATTCTAGACTATAGTGTAAGCTTCATTGGCTCAACCGCTTACAGTATAAAATTCCTTTCCATCCATGCAATTTTAAACAAGCAATACTTCTCCTAGGCGAAAATGTTTTTACACTATTGATTTGTTGGGCAAGTTGATGCTGCAACAACAAGTGTTTAACTTGATCCCAATACAAAATTTCACTGACTGAAAAGTTGACTTACCTCATGCAAGTTCACAATGCGAAATGATCGTACACCGTGGATTGGGATTTTGGTAAAACTCAAGCCGTCAAAACATTTTTCCCATACCCAATTTTGCGAATTGTAAAACTTCATTTCTCCTTGCTATTTGACAATGCGAAATAAATTCACGCCGTTCATCCTTTCCCAGCCATATCATGGCCATTGAAATATGCGGGCTTTTAAATGATTTCACAAATTGAAAAATTTCATTATCTCATGCATCTTTATAATGCGAAATTTATTTTACCCGTGGATTTTCGTCACCCGCCAGTTTGACCGTCAAAACCTATCTACCATTTAACATCATTTCGTAAATTGAAAAATTTAATTGCTCCGTACAACTTCACAATGCAAAATTTCTTTTGGCCGTTGGATGTGACCGAGTTTGATATGAGCCATTAATCTATGTTTACTTTTGCTGCAAAAGTGGCAGGTTGGTGTGCAAGCCCAATTTGAATTTATGCCAAGAAACAAAGTGACATCATAATTTCTTGAGCGCTTGGGATTTGCCTAAAATACCTCTTGGTAAAATATCCCATTTACTTTTTCCATAAAATATCCAAATTCTTTTTGGATTTATAAAAATAAATTTCATTTATTTTTATAAAACATGACCTTTAGCCTCCTTTTACAAAATAGATTTCATGAATTTTTGTAAACATTATTCATAATAAATAATTTGTCTCTATAAAATATCTCCTTCTTAACCAAAAGCCTTTAACTTTTTCTCGCATCACCTCAGAATTTTTATAAATTGTTTTAATGAGGAATGTTTGAAAACCATTTGATCCTTAAGAGAAACTCAGAATTTTCAGGCAATGAGGCTTACTGTGGAAAAACTAAAATGGTGCTAACAGGATTATTATTAATCATCTCATTGTCCTCTCTTTGACCACATTAGTCTGTTTGTTTATTTCCATAGTTTAGGAGGTCTTCATCACTTCACCAGTGCATGGGGAACACATATACGAGGCATCTACCACTTACTGCTCATGTCTACATGCATTTTGGTTCTCTAGGGGTCAATCCCTATAATTTAGGAACCCACTCAGAGTGTCACTAGAAGTGTCTAGTAGTTAACTCCAGTAGGTATTCAGTCATGTCTAGTTGTTCTGTGATCCCGATCATTAGATTAATTCCAATGTCTCTAGTGCCAGTTTGCATGATTCAAGGGAATATAAGTGCATTTGTTCAACTACTCTCTCCAATTAACTGGTTGTGAGCCTTCATTCACCTACCCTCTTCATTTAACTGATTATTAACTATTTTAGTGATCTGTAGTTGCACTAGTTATCTCTAGTGGTGACTTTCCCACACTGAGTTAGCTCCTAAGTAAATATAGTTTGGTAGATTCAACTTCCTCTTCAGGTATTTGAATTATTCCTTGATGATTGTCTTATATATTCACACATAATGTGATTATTATTGAAATGGCTTATATTGTTCTTCAACTCATTATGTAATAGCATTTATTCTTCTCTATATTTTTCTTGTGCAATCTATATGAAGACTATTTATGTCCCAAGATCTTCCTATCAGAATCTAATAGAAAGGACATGAAAGGAAAACCAAAAATGTTGAACCGTTATTTATGTTTCTCCAAAATAAATGTTGATGCCTAGAGGAATATTCTTCTTGGGAAGAAGATAAATATTCTCACGTGGATCAAGAACAGACTCAGGATGGAAACTAGGACCATGTAGAATAACTGAGATCCAATGATGTGTAAGAAGGACTGAAAGTTCTTGAGATTTGTAGTAAGCTCCAAGATGGTATGATGACTTGAAATTCAAACCAATAGAGATGAAATCATCTCCATATAGGTGAAATAAGTGTCCAAGTGAATGTATAAGGTCTCCAACTTCATTTACATTGAGAGGATGTGTGCAAGTGATCATGTAGGAAAAAGGAGAAGGCTTAGGATCAGGGAGTACGGATGTTGAGACTCCATAGGTTGATCTAGATTTCAAGGTATATAAGAAACGCATACTAGAAAATTAGTAGACTCTTCTAGAACATAAAATGATAAAGAATCCTATGTTGTAGAAGTATGAAAGGAGGAAAGAAAGAGATATTCAAACTCTTCAAGGAGGTTCTGAGTATTGATTCCAAGAACAAAGGAGGAGATTCAAAATCTCATGAGATCAAGTATGGTGAGTGGTATGACACAAATAAGACTTTATCTATCCAATCAAACATCCAAGAAGTCACATATTTTCACACCATAAAGGAGAGAGGTATGCACAAGGTGTGAAATATCTGGCATATGGATCTCAGAATCCATGATAAAAGACATAGAGAACGCTGAATGTGTGAATGAATAATCAACAATGGAAATGGAAGCTCCATTAGTCACTTCTTTTTCATCATCATCATAATAAGAAGATGAATTGGGATCTTCAACTTCAAGAGATACAAAAAAATATGTCTCTTCAATATTTTCTCCTTCATAGAAAGAGGAATCATTCGAATCAAAGAGAATGGTAGAAACATAAACTACATGAGTTACTTATTCATCATGAACAACTTCATTAGATATTGTAAAGGCTGAGACATGTTGAGAGAGAACACATGAGGAGATGTTGGGTTCGCTCCATGCTTGATCTTCTTCTTTCTGCACACCAAAATATTTGTCCAAATTATTCCAAAGATCAAATGGATACTCAAAAAAACCTATGAGATGATGTACCTTTAGAGACATTTCCAAACACATAATCCCATAAGCTCTATCATAGTCATTTATCCAGATAATATTTTCTTCATAAGACTCTAGTTCACTCACTAAACCAATGGAGACATCAAAGAGCATTGTCTCTTCAAATACACACTCATCTTTGGATTCTAATCAACATAGTTGAAAGGAGAAAGTAGAAGAACTTCTAAATCCATATTGAAGTTGTTGCACTTGCAAAATAAACCTACAAATATGAAAAGGAGAATTAATCGATGATGTCCCAAATCTCTGATACCATGTAAGAATTATAAATCCTTTATGGTAGCAATAATTATATAAACAAGATAAGAATCTAAACACGTAATTAACCTCACAGGGAATTGCAGAGAATTAGCACAAGGAGAGAAGAAGAAGAAGAATGAACACACATTAAGGAATGATCAATAAATAATAGTTGATATTATTACATTGGTAATACATCCTTATGTTATAGCTGATTTTACCACACTTGGTAGATCACACATTTATGTCCTTCCATGTCCCTCTACAGACTCTTTGGACCCCCTTTGCTCATATTATGCCTTGATGTTCCAAGAAATTCTGCAAAAAACACCTATTTATGTGTATATGTGAATTTCAAAGCAATATCTGTGTGTACATGTAGCTATTGAGACAAAACCCACATACATTGGGAAATGTGCATAGAGACAAAAGTTTTTGGAGTTTTCCTCAGAGTCATGAATAACTTGACTCTTGGCATTCAATATTCCTTGAGAACGCTTGGGCTTGACCCTCAATTACCTATTTGGATTTCTATATATTGAGCCTCTTGGATACATTGAGGAGGAGAATTTAGAGAGAAAGGAAACTATAGTTCATTGTTGCCTCACTTGTTTATGCTTAAGTTTGCATCCCTTTGTCCCTTTGGAGCACACGTTGCTGCTCTTCCCAAGATTTCCTTTGTTTTGTAAGCTTTCCATTGTGAGATGGAGGATTGAAGTGGTAGAGGCCCAGGTGGAGGACTCGGTTTCTCCAGTTTGCAGAAGTGCCAACAAATTTTGTCACTATTGTATCTATGTTTTATTAATAGAAATATTCATTTCCTGTCCAATACATGTGCATAAATATGAATATCGTATCTATGGATGTATTTATTTTCTTATACATGATTGTTTATATATTATAGAGTAGGCCTAACAACTTGATATATAGCATGCTTGTCCTGTTTGTTGTTGTTAAGAGCAAATTGTGAATGCAAGCGTGTTGGAAAATCTCAACGGGGATATACATCAATCGTGCGGAATAAGGTATGCTTCATATCCCTTAGTGTTAGATATCTTTATTTCTCTTGCATATTGAAATGGATTTACGTTTGGTGTCATTTAGTTTGTTGTGGTACACCCCAAGCCATAGGAATTTTCTCTCCATAATAGAATTGGTGACTCCACTGGGGATGTTCCTTGTCTTTCTTCGGGGTTTGGGGGCACAATGTACTTGAATTGCTATCTATTTCTCCCCGTTTTTGTGTCGCATTTAGTAGTATGTTCATCCATTGAAAGTCCCCTATATTGTTTTGACCCTTGGCCTACTTTTTACCACTTTCTTCTCTGTATACGCAGGTTTTTGGCCAAAAGTTGTGTACATACGCTACTGTTCTGAATATTCACATAAATCCTCCCTTTTTTGGTTGATTTTGATGTGGGAAGTTGATGGGTGGGTTGTGAGTGTGGCTGGGTCTTCCTGGGTATTGATGTTTTTTGTTGACTACTTCTTTTGTGACCAGAGACTGCTTTTTCATTGATTTTTCTTTGAAAGTAGTTCTAGTCATTTATCTCCTTTTTTGTTTTTCCATTATTGCATTAGTATTTTTGTCTCGGTGTCTTTCTTGGATTTTGTTTGATGCTTGCTGCATATACTGAGAACTTTAATGATTTTTATTGCATTTTCTTTCTTTTATATTGAAAATACAAAATAATTATTGCATTCTTATTTGCATCTCACATATGGATTTAAGGAGGTACTTGCATTGATTACTTGGATGACAGTTGTGTTTAGGATTTCATATATGAAGGATTGCATTGGAATTTGGAAAGGAATAAATTTTTATGCATCTCATGTAGTGGCATACCCCTTTCTTAATAATTAAAGACAAATTTCACTTGGCATTGTTTTTGAGGTATGCATTATTTACTTTCATTGCTGAGTCCTAATATCATTGGTTGCATGGTCATTTCCTTTGAGTAATCACAACCACTAAAATCAATTCTTAATTTAAAATGAATTACACATTTTTGTTTGATGGGGTATATCAACAATATTAGGTTTTAGATTCTTGGAATAGTTCATTGTGAGTAAATTCTCCAAGACTACTAGAAAAACAAGTAGGTGTCTATCTAGGAGAGAGGGTGAAATCCTTGGTATAATTAGTGTTCTCAGGATGCTTCTCTTACATATGATTTAAGTACAAGGAAATGTACATGATTGTGGTTTGGATAGCCCCTAGCCACTTTCTCTGAGCGCCAGAGATATTTCCAGGATCTTATTCTGATCTAGGGTATTTTGAGGTACTGGTTGGTTCTTTAGAGCTTCGGGATTTGTTAGCCCTCCCATACGGTAGATCTTGCCTGTGGCTATCTTCCTGAGCATTGGTTATATTGGGGTGACCTTATTTTCCTTACCTAGGTATCACAGGGGGTACTTGCAGAGGTTATTCTATGAGTGTCATGGACAGGTAGGGGTCGGACAACACAGTCACTTTACGCGTTGAAAATGAGGGACACTATAATTGATTACACACCTCTGCTTGTAGTGTATGGGAGTTTCAGGCCTCTCCTAGGTGAGACATACCTGCTACATTTGGGAGATTATTTATCCTCCCCTTGGCTTTCTTGAATTTTGGATGTATATACTCTTAGGAGTGTGCTCTTTGTGTGCTAGTTGGATTTATGGATCGCGGTTACTTGAGTATATTTATGTTCTCTTGAGTTTGGGTCCTTTAATGTTCAGCATGCCTGATATCACTACTAGTATTCCATCACTCACTATAGGTCCTAGTGTGGACCCTGGTGTTGGATTGGGGGGCACCACAACCCCTTACCTTGCTCATAGATTCGAGAGTGGTCATATTCCAACCTCTACTCCATTTATGGAGGATTTTCTCTCTCGCAGTCCGGTCTTAATACCAATGTTCATTCTCACGGGGGTGGTAGTGGATACATGAACATTGGGTCTCCACCTTACATTCCTTCTTATGTCCCATCATCCACCACATTATTTCCTTTGAATATAGTTGTCATGATAAATCCTCCCTATATCTTATGGTTTGGAATACTTACTAACTATTTCCATCTATTTTGGACTAATATTATTGTCATGTAGGGTCCATTTTTGTACACTCTCTATGAGGCTTTGACCCATTCGTTCCCATGGCAAGTATAATTTTGAACTAGCATATACGTTAGGACCACATATCCTCTTGCATTATGAATTGTCTTATTACCATTTCATATTAACTAGGTAAAAAAACACTTCGTCATGTCATGGAACCTTCATACTGCTACTAGAAGTGGCATCATGTAAGTGGTAGAGATTTCCTATACATGGGTGCCCTAGTTAGATCTCATTTTGCATTTTGGTACCTATGCTGAGATTTATGCTTTAGGTTTGGGAGTTCCTTTTATTCTTTCCATGCCCTTGAGCAAGAGCTTCATACTGCTCTTGAACTTTATGCTAGCCATCCCCCACAGGGACTCCCTTGTATATCAAGTTGTAATTGCATTTCATGATTTTCTTTCCTTATTGATCTTTATGTCAGCTCCCTACTTCAGAGTTATAAGCCATGTATCCCTAGATTGTCTAAATCCTAGCCAAGCAGAGTCTTTTATATATCCTTTGTAGCTTGATCATCCCTTACCAGGAGGATACCTTCCCCCGAGTGTCCTTATCCTGCACATGCTTCCTTTCATTGAGCATAGGTATGTTTCACTACTTGGAACTAGTTTTATTTCCTGAGACAGTTGTCTCCTCCTAGCTGTATACTATAAGTACTTTTATTCTTTTTCAAGCTTTTCAAATCTAAAAAATTCCAAAAAAATAAAAAAACATAAAATTCCAGATGAGAAATGATATTATCTTTGGCAGTTTTCGAGTCATTTCTCCTTTGAACAGAGAACTATATATCACATCCATTGGTTGGTTTTTTAGTATGACTTTGGGAGATGTAATAATTATTTTGAGTTTTCTCCACTGACTGGTTATGCTTCCAGTCCCTATGGAGCCTCTATTGATGCCTCCTGTGTCACAAAGTTGTGCCAGTTTACATGTCGAGTCTATGCTACCTATTTTCAGTCACCATTTTCCTTATACTCTTGTTCGAAGGAAGTTTTATCTTGAGTCATTCATTCCTCAGTTATATTAACTTTGCATGTTGGCCATTATCAAGATAGTTACTGTTTCATGCACATCTTTTTCATTTGAGTTCTTCCACATTGTCCAACATTGTTGAGTACCTCGTGTTGGTTGATGGAGGATTCCTTAATGCCCTCCTTCTAACAAATTCCATTCAATCGACTTCAGATCATTTATTCTGGAATAAGAGTCTAGATTCCATTTGAGTGCCTTGAGACTTACTATCACTAGTGGTAGGTTCTCTCTCCATCGATATTTTTGGGAATACATCAATGTCCCCTGATCGATGGATTCTTCCAAGTGTTCAACCTCAACACACCTATTCACAATTGTTATATTGACTATGTAACTTAATTCCCATTATCATTATCGGTGGGTTATCTCATGTATGTTAATGCTATACATCAATGACCAATAATCAGACTTCGGACCATCATGTTTGACCTCGACACCTTTATTCATGTGATGGCACATGTACTCGTAGCAGTTTGCGTAGAAGACCTCTCATCTTGGTGGAATTCCATATATGCTACCTCCTTGATCATGCCATTATTTATGAGATGTCAGCTCTCATGACCAGATTCTAGTATGTTACCAGATATCTTCATCCATTATGGAGATCTTGTTCATTGTATATTAGACATGGTGGTGACCACACATGACATTTGTATAACATGCCTATTCATGGCCATTGTACTCTTATGTATTCGGGACTACTATATGTATACTTGCAGTCATATGCAGATATTTATCATTGTATTGTACTGATGAGTGGTTGGTTCTTCCACCTATGTCTTCATTAAGCCACTTCTAGGATGGATATAATGTATTTTTGCCATCATCTTACCCCTCTGACCTCACACATCAAGGGGCATATGTTACAGCTGATTTTACCAAACTTGGTAGATGACATCTTTATGGCCTTCCATGTCCCTCTGCAGACTCTTTGGACCCCCTTTTCTCATATTATTCTTTGATGTTCCAAGAAAGTCCCTAAAAAACACATTTTTATGTGTATATACGACTTTTAAAGCAATATCCGCATGTACACGCAGCTTTTAAGCCAAAACCCGCGTACATCGGGAAATGTGCATAGAGACAAAAGCTTTTGGAATTTTCCTCATAGAGTCCCGAATAACTTGAGTCTTGAAATTCCATATTCCTTGAGAACACTCAGACTCGACCCTCCATTACCTATTTGGAGTGCTATATATTGATCCTCTTGGATACATTGAGGAAAATAATTTAGAGAGAAAGGAAACTATAGTTCATTGTTGCCTCACTTGTTTATGCTTGAGTATGCATCCCTTGTCCCTTTGGAGCAAAGAGTGCTACTCTTCCCAATATTTCCTTTGTTTTGTAAGCTTTCCATTATGAGATGGAGGATTGAAGTGGTGGAGGCCCAGGTGGAGGGCTCGGTTTCTCCGGTTCGCAGAAGTGCCGACAGATTTTGTCACTATTGTATCTCTATTTTATAAATAGAAATATCCATTTCCTGTCTAATACATGTGCATAAATATGAATATTGTATCCATGGATGTATTTATTTGCTTGTACATGATGGTTTATATATGCTAGCGTAGACCTAAAACCTTGATATATAGCATGCTTGTCTTGTTTGCTATTGTTGAGAGTGAATTGTGAATGCAAGTGTGTTAGAAAAGCTCAACGGGGATCTACATCAACCATCTAGAATAAGGTATGCTTCATATCCCTTAGTGTTAGATGTCTTTATTTCTCTTGCATATTGAAATGTATTGATTTCTGGTGTCATTTAGTCTATTGTGGTACACCCCAAGCCATATGAATTTTCTCTCTGTAACACCTTATAAAGGAAAATTAGAGTTTCTAGAAGACAACTCATGCTAGCTCAGAAATCAATATTACTGAATATGATAAACCCCCATAGGTGACTAAAGCACTTTCCAAATATTTCAAGGACCTCACGAATTGGATGAAGCATGAGCAAGTGACGATGAATGATGGGAATAATTTCTAATCATGGAATCTAGAGATAAAATCATGGAGGATGGGTTGGAAACAAAAGATAGCAGTTTCCTAGTTGACTAGCTTTACCTTATCCACTAAAAAGCAGGAATAAAGTAGGATAAAGACAGAATATGTAGGAAGGCCACAATTACTAAATATGGAAGTCAATAAAGTGGGTAGGATCTAACCAGAATCATGATAAAGGTGCTCCTGGGTATATATGGAAAGTGTTGACCAAGTGGTGCAAGTGGATGCCAACTATCTATGCTAGTGGATAGGAAATTGAATAAAAAAATATTAAATATCATTATCCTAAGTATGGAGTGGGTTTATAATATCCCAACATACATTAATCACAATCTCTACAATAAAACATCACCACCTCAATCATATGAGGATACTCATGACTTGATACAACACAATGTCCTGACTTGATACCACACAAGTCTTGGAGAATGAATCTTGATGTTGTACAATCAACACTCTCTCTCAGCAAGGGAGACATTCTCTTCTTTACCAGGAATTTTCTTCCATACCAATCTTATCTCAAAAGTATCTCAACTTCGTCATTGACAAAAACTTGTCCACAAATTTGCAAGTTGCTCATCAGTAGCTATAGCTGGAATATTTTCTTTACATGACCGTGAATTCAATGAAGCAAAACTTCATCTCAATGTATTATATCATAACACAGGTTTTTTTCAGAAATCTTGACTATTAAAACTGAAAAAATATAGGATAAAGTCTTATCTCAAAAATATCTCAACTTCGTCATTGACAAAAACTTGTCCACAAATTTGCAAGATGCTCATCAGTAGCTATAGCTAGAATATTTTCTTTACATGACCGTGAATTCAATGAAGTAAAACTTCATCTCAATGTATTATATCATAACACATAGGGTTTTTTCAGAAATATTGACTATTAAAACTAAAAAAATATAGGATAAAGTTTTTCATCCTAGTAGGTAGATTCCCAAGCTACATTACTCCTTAATGGGTAGTACTACCTAAAATGCACTTTGCTTAGTACTAAATGAAATACACCTTGCTCCCATAGTACTAGCTACAATACTTGGATTCCGTAGTAATAACCACAATATATGTAGCTTATCTCAGGATAAAACAATAGATGGATAGCACAATAGGTCTACCATGTATCAAATACAATAAAGAGCCTATTCTAATGTACCTCAAAAGGTACTCAAACATATGCTTATCGACAAGCATAAAAATATAATAGGTCTGTTAGGTACTTTAAGAGACCAATTATCAGCTACTTACAGACAGCAACACCATATAGATCCGATTAAGAATATAGTTTCTCTAAACTAGCAACCATGGATTTTAAGTCCATCATATACAACATTATACATCAAATCTGTAATATCATGCAAAAATAAAGTCTCGTCTTTTCTTTCAGTCTTCAACATTTGTTGAATTCAAGAATCTTCTTCCATTTGGAGAAGTTTTCTATGATATTTGACATTCTTTATGATGTTCTTCAATACCTGATCACTTTCTCAATTATTCTTCTTTTTATACTACAACACCCCAACTACGTCTCCAAGAGGTCTAATTGTTCCTTGACGGTCCAGACTATAATTCTTCTTGAGTATCAATAGTCTTCAAGACTTTGACCATGTTTATGCTCATGTGGATTTTATCCACAAGGTATCACAACCCTTGGATTCCTAAGTCATGTATCATGACTAACTAATGAGGACTTTATCCATCTCCTCCTGTGAAGGCACATCAATGCTCCCTCTTCAACTGGAGGAGGTTTTTTGTACTATAATAAGTTTGTCCTGGACAAAGGATTAGTAAGAATGCTATAAATGCTACTCATCTAAGGATATGTACTGACCACCACAAGAGATATAACTCACTCTTTTCTAATCAAGATATATGACTCACTCTTGATATTCACAAGAAACTATTACCAAGCCCTTCACGACTATCCATATGACTCAGGCTCCATGAGTGAATGTTTTCCCTATATTTCTTATTTGTAGATATGTACTGGAGTTGTACTTTTATTTTCTATACCATGTATTGGATATAACTAACAAGGAACCTCATAAATATTTATTGCTTTACAACATGCTCTATCTAGAGCAACACATGTGATGTTCCTCAATCGTTGCAATAGTCAAAATACAAATATATTTGAAACTTTATTTTCACCAACCGGGACATGTCTAAATCCACAGACACTTGTACCAAGTAGGTAACAAAACACATGCTTTGTTGTACATGTCTATGTACTGACTGTAAAGCATATAACTAATCCTGGGACCTGTATAGATATATCTTACATTTATGAGATCTTACAAATATGAACAAGAATCATATTTATATTTATGTATGTGGTCATGGATTTACAATCCATTGTTCTTGAATCCTTTCAAGAACTCTACTGAACACCTCTATCCAATGACTATTACACCTCTATACAATGACTATCCAATTAATATTACACCTCTAAACTTAATAATCATCCAATATTATTACATATAAATACCTTTTGAATATGATCACCATTAAGGTTTCTACATAGAGGGAGTTTAATTAACCAAATCCATTGGTTTTCTAGGAGCTAGAAAATATAACTTCTCCCTCTCAACATCTAGGATGTGAGAATCATAATTTGATTCCTCCATCACAGAGACTCATAATCCTCTATGAATAACACATATATGAATAAAACTAGGATAAATGAATTACCTTCAGGAGTTTTACTTCTCTTAGAATAGTATTAGGGATTCTATTCTGACTTCTTCCTAAGAAACATAGGAATCTCCTCATCTGCTCTTTTTCAGGATCATCCATTTGAATGAATCCATCTCATTCTCTTCTTGTAGGTCAGGGCATATGTTTTTCCCTAAAATAAAAATTCTTCAAATGATTAATCACATTACATAACCAAGAAATCTAATCACATGAAAACTTTCAACATTCTGGAAATGGTTCACATAGTTATGTTCACAGAATAAATCAATGTTTTGACATAACTCCATTCATATTTCACAAATAAATTATGAATGCCCATATTCATATCTCATGAAACAATCATGCATTCTTTATATTCATATATCATGAACAATCATGCAACTCTACTTTTCTTAATTTAAGCATAACTTGAGTTTTACTATTTACCAATAAATAGAAGGATTATAACATATGCTTTTAATCATGTTATATTATAACATCATTCCTAATTCCAAGAATATATTCAAAAAACCTTTAAATCTAATTTTATAAAAGCATATGATAATCAAACAATCACGCATGTATACTTCATGAGTTTTGGTTTTTTCCCAATAAAAGAAAGACAATCAACATATATGTTCAATATGTTTATATCATAATTCAAGGAATACATATCTCTATATAACTGTAATGAAACACATTCAAAATCATATACATCTAAACAACATATAATAAACAAAATACAAGTACTTATATTTTATTGTTTTGTGTGATCCTTCTTGATCTCTGCTTCCTTGCGAAGATTACTAGAATTCCTTGGTCTTGATCTACTTGCAGATTTGAGTGCATGCAGGAGGTAGAAAATCTATGCATGTGGAGATTGGATCCCATGCAACGTGGAGCAAATGTTATTCTTCAGGAAAAAAACTTCTTTTGACAATAATCATCCTCTTTTTTGGATGATTTCTTAACTCTAAGAGGCTCAATTACACACAAGATCCATTGAAGAAGAAGAATATTTAATCCACAAATCTGTAGGTCATTCAACCAATTCGTCAAGATTGGAAATATGTCCATAACATGAATTCTAAAAAATTCATCTTCAAATACCTGATTGTATCTCCCAAACGGTTGTGATTTTTTGAAATATTTGTTAGTTTTTCAACATTAAGCTAGCATTATTAGGATCTTTAACTGAGAGAATAACAAGCACAGCAATCAAAACATAAGAGACAATGAACACAGTGTTTTCCTCAGGGAAACCATAAAGGAGAAAACCCTACAACTTCCTCAGAGATAGAATCAACACCAAAACAGTAAAAGCCCCAAAACAGTAAGATGCACTCCCGACAGTAGTAGTCTTCTTCTTGTCTTGCCCCAGTGTCTTTCCTTCCTCAACTATGTGCTACACTTGAGTGTGTGAGTGATGTGTGTTAAATAGAGATCCTAGATCTCTATTTATACTAATCCCAGCATGACTAAAACCCTACTAGGTCCGACCTCTAATTGGAGATTCTAATAACCCTAGTGCACCGAAACTGCGGGGACTTTAACTCTTACACAATCAGAGAGTTACCCACTATGACTTGACATGACTTGTTTACATTATTGATCCTCCCGATTGGAACCTCGGGCCATGACAACATGACTAAAATACATAATAGATACATCCCGGAATAAACATCGGGTTACAATACATAAGATACATAGATGAATACATTCTGAAGTTACAAATACATCAACACTCCCTCTTAACTAGGAAGGTATTCTTTCGACACAATTTTCAGCACTGGTCTTCTTCTCTGTATCAACTAGATCATCTCGTCATCTGCATCTTGAGTCTTCTGAGTCTTCAAGTCATATTTGAATCTGGACCATCTCTGGATATAGATCATCATGGGACATCATCACTGGATATGGATCATCTCTCGATCTATATCAACATGGAACATCATCACTGGATCTGGATCATCTCTCGATCTGGATCAACATGGAACATCATCACTGGATCTAGATCATCTATCAATCTGGATCAACATGGAACATCATCACTGGATCTGGATCATCACTGGTTGTCATCACTGGATCTCGATCATCACTCGATCTGGATCATCACTGCTGCATCATCATCACTAGATCTCGATCATCACTGGATCTGGATCATCACTAGGAATCATCATCATGGGTGCTATCTCATGATTCTTCTCATCACAGGAAGTTCTACAGAGCCATCCCTTTTTCATGCTGGTTGTAGGCCTAGCCTCCATGTAGGTCTTTCGCCCAGCACTTACATCTGACCTAATCGTCAGAAAGGCACGCCCAACACTCACATCTGATCATGTAGGAACCAATCCTATAATCATATTAGAAAGGCCCAGCACTCACATTCATCAGCATGATAGGAACTCAAACTACTATCATCTGTGAAATGGCTCAACACTTACAACCACCAACATGATAGGAACCCAAACTACTATCATCTGTGGAAAGGCACAGCACTCACATCCACCAGCATGGTACGAACTCAAACTACTACTATCTATGGAAAGGCCCAACACTTACAATCACCAGCATGGTACGAACTCAAACTAATACCATCTATGAAAAGGAACAACACTTATAGTCACCAGCATGATAGGAACTCAAACTAATATCATCTGTGAAATGGCTCAGCACTTACAACCACCAGCATGGTAGGAACTCAAACTACTATCATCTGTGGAAAGGCCACTGCACTTACATCTGAGTACGTGGGAACACATCCCTCAGTCACATCAGAAAGGCTCTCAATCCTAGAATTAGGATCCCTAGTACCTCACCAAGTATCTCCATTCAAAGAATGGCAGTAGCCCTTATATCTAACACTAAGTCAGAATGGCTTAGCACTCATATCTGACATGGGAGGAACCTAATCCTTTAGCCATGAAAAAATGGCTTCAGCCCTTACATTTGATCAAGTAGGAACCAATCCTATTGTCACATTAGAATAGCCATGCACTCATATTTGATCATGTGAGAACAAATCTCACGGTCATATTAAAACCACCCTCAGTCATAAACTGAGTTTTCCTGGTACCTCACCAGGCAGCTCCATTCCAAGAATGGCAATAGCCCTTATATCTGATCATGTAGGAACCAATCCCATAGTCATATCAGAATGGCTTAGCACTCACATCTGACATGGAAGGAACCAATCCTCTCACCATGACAGAATGGCTTAGCCCTTACATCTGACCATGGAAGGAACCAATCCTCTCACCATGTCAGAATGGCTATGGGACTCATCACTTTCCCTTGGATGAAACCTCGATTTGGAGAACACCAAGCTTCTCCTTGAAGTACTCAAACTTCACTCTAGCCAATGGCTTCATCAATACATCAGCTATCTGTTCCTTCGTCGCAACATACTGGAGCTTCACTGCTCCCTTCTGCACCATATCCCTGATATAGTGGTACTTGATCTCGATATGCTTCGACTTTTCATGAAACACTAGATTCTTTGACAACTTCACGCAACTCTGTTTGTCACAATGTATGCAAGTAGCATCCAACTGGAGATCAAATAAATTAGACAATAGCTTTCACAGCCATACTGCCTCACAACTAGCTGAACAAGCTACAACATACTCTACTCCAACTGTACTCAGTGCCACACATGATTGCTTCCTGCTAAACCAAGAGATCACACCTGATCCCATACTGAAGCAACATCCTGAAGTGCTCTTCCTATCAATGGAACTACCTACCCAATCTAAATAAACATAACTCTCCAGGTTAATCTTTTGATTCGCATCGTACTTGAGCCCATAATCAACTTTACCTTTCAAGTACCTCAGAATATGCTTTGCAGCAGTCAAGTGAACATTTCTCGGATCTGTCAAAAACTGGCTCAAGGTGTTTATGGCAAAGCAAATGTCTGGTATTGTGTTCGCCAGGTACATCAATGACCCAATCATCTGACGATACATCGTAGCATCAACCAACTCTGATGAAGCATCACTCAATAACTTCAGGTTTGATGCCACAAGTGTGGTCATAGCCTTGCAATCCATCATCCTAAACCTCTTCAAGATCTCTACTGCATACTTCCCTTGTCCAAGGAAGATTCCATCTGTACTCTGCCACACCTCCATACCTAGAAAGTAATGCATCATCCCTAAGTCCTTCATCTCAAACTCAGCAGCAAGATTTCTCTTTGTATCAACAATCAACCCATCTATACCTGTCACAAATAGATCATCTACATACAGTAGAAGCATCACTGGGTTGCCATATTCAACCTTGTAGTAAAGGTTGGAATCTGCTTTACTCTCGGTAAATCCCAAACTGGATAGAAAGCTATCAATTCTGTCGTACCAGGTCCTGGGTGCCTGTTTCAAACCATACAGGGCTTTCTTCAATCTGCACACATGAGATTCTCTGTCATGTGTCTCAAAACCGAGTGGTTGTTCTACATACACTTCCTCTTCCACTACACCATTCAAGAAAGTAGTCTTGACATCCATTTGATGTATCTTCCATTTCATCACTGCAGCCAAAGCAAGTACTGATCTGATGGAAGTGTATCTGGCTACAGGTGCAAAGGTATCTTCATAGTCTATTCCCTCTTTCTGAGAGAAACCTCGAGCTAACAATATTTCCTTATACTTTTCAATGCTACCATCTGCAGCATGCTTGATCGTGTAGATCCATTTGGAAGTTACAATGGACTTTCCGTTTGGTCTTGGGACAACATCCCAAACATCATTCTTCATGATCAATTGGTACTCTTCGATCATAGCATCCTTCCATTCTTTCTATTCTGTCGCTTCTTCATAACTGGAAGGTTATTTATCAATGAAATCACATAGTAAAGCTACATACCCGGAGCAGGATCTGGTCCTCTTTCTTTCTCTGTGATTCTCTTCTGGAGCCCCATATCTTTCCGCACCTTGGATAAGTTCTCGTACCTAAGCAGGTTTCCTCTTATGAGGATTATTCTCCAGAGGTGGATCTACAAGTATTTTTAGTTCTTCAAATTCTTAATCTTCTTCTTGAGCTTCTTCATTCATGGTTGTATCATGAATTCTGGGTGCTTATGCTTCTGCTTCTTCAGGTTCTTCAGCATGTATCTTTCTAGATTTGTTGTAAGCGGTGTCTTCATCAAATGTCACATCCCTGCTGATGTCAATCTTCTTGTATCCTGGGAAGTAGATTCTGTAAGCCTTCAAGATTTCAGAGTATCCCATGAATATACCCTTCTTTCCTGAAGGATCTAATTTTGTTCTCTTCTCTTTTGGAATGTGTATGTACACAGGACATCCAAATATTCTGAGATGGTTGACTTCTGGTTTCTTGCCAGAGATGACTTCTTCAAGAGTCTTGTTCTCGAGTACTCTATGTGGAGTACGGTTCTGTACATACACCGCTGTTCTAGTAGCTCCAGCCCAAAGATGCATAGGAAGATCTTGATCATGAAGCATTGCTCTTGCAGCTTCCATGAGAGTTCTATTCTTCCATTCTGCAGTCCCATTCTATTGTGTATTATAAGGAATGGACAACTCCCTCTTAATCCCCGAGTCTTTGCATAGCCTCTTGAATTCATTTGAAGTGAATTCTCCACCATTATCTGATCGAATGGTCTTGATCTTATTTTTCAGTATGGTTTTCGATCAAGGCTTTGAATTCTTTAAACTTACTGAATACTTCATCTTTGTTCTTCATAAAGTAAACCCATGTCTTCCTATAAAAGTCATCAATAAAAGAAACATAATATACATACCCACTTAGAGAGTTTGATGACATTGGACCGCATACATCGGATTGAATAATTTCCAAGATTCCTTTTGCTTTGCTTTCACTACTTGGAAATGTCTTCTTTGTGTTCTTTCCCTTCGCAAATCCTTTGTAGACCCCATCATGTTTTGCTTGTATTTCTAGAATACCTTCAACAACTTTTCTTGCAATAGGTAGTGCTCTGTAATGCACATGTGTAAGCCTTCTATGCCAAAGTTCACTTGGCTCTACTATATCATGGACCATTGCTTGTTCTGGATGGCCCTTCAATTTGTACCGTCCTCCTTCTTGTTCTCCAATTACTACCGCATCATCGATAGTCTTTCCTCTAGGCTACATAATGACTTGACCATCTATGAATGGCACCCGCATTCCTTTTGCATCCAATGCTAATATGGAAAGGAGGTTCTTCTTGAGTCCTGGTACAAACAATACTTCCTTCATTGTTAAAGACTTACCAAAGTCTAGCTTATATGAAGATTCCCCACTACCTTTTATTGGATATTGGTAGTCATCTCCTAGCTTCACCTTGTGAGGTGATTCATGTTCAGATAGTTTTACAAAGGATTCCTTGAATCCAGTCATATGTTTGGAAGCCACACTGTCTATAAGCCAATCATCACTACCATGAGTAATCTTACCTGTGAGAGAGGAAACTAAAACATATTCATCCTCGCTTGAAGAATCTTCACTTTCATATCTGGATTTCTTCTTAGATGGTTCATCATCCTCTGCATCATGAGCATGACGTCTTCTTTTATTCCCCTTCTTCTTATGAGAGTGAATCTTGTTCTTAGGACAGTCTTTTGCAAAGTGTCCTCTTTCATGACATGTATAACATCTCAATCTAGATAGGTCCTTTCTATTGTGAGAGTTCTTACCTTTGGAGTAATGAGGATTTCTTCTTCTTCCCTTCTTGGAGTGAACTATGAGGGCTTGATCTTCACTTCCCATCTTCTCTTCTTGGGCTGCTATCCGAGCTTCTTCTTGAGAACATTCTTCCCATAGTCTGTTGAATTTGACTAACTTCTTTCTGGCATAGATTCCTTGAATGAAAGAATCCCATGACCTAGGAAGGCCATTCAGAGTTGTCATCACAATCTCTGCATTCTCCACTTCTTCATCTACAGCTTCTAATTGTTCCTTGATCTGAGAAACCCTTGTGAAGTAGGACTGGATAGTTTCTGCATTATGAATCTTCACATTCTTCAGTTGATTCCTCAGATTCATCTTCTGGTTTATGTTCTTCCCTTCAAACAATTTGGTTAGGGCATCAAACATAGCTTTAGGTGTCTTGAGAGAGGACACTTGTGGGATAGGGTGATCCTTGATAGAATCAGCAATGATCCTCTTTTCCATAACCATATTCTTCTTATGTAGGGCCTTTGCCTCATCTCCCTCTGGAACTGGAACCTCCTCATGAATGTAGGAGTCTAATTCATTCTCTTCCAGGACCATGGAGATCCTATACTTCCAGGCTCGGAAGTTATCAGCTCCCTCAAGATTTTCATCAAGCTTGGTATGATGAGACATCTTTATCTGAGAACCTCAAATGGAAATACAAAAGATTTTAGATCTTACCAGGTTCAAGATGTCGGATCTGAAACTTGAGCTGAAATCCTGCAGAGCTGGTTCAGGAGCAAATTAGGGTTTTTCTTTTTCTAGATTTTCGTACACCCAAATGCCTTGAAATTTGTCCCTAACTTCGATTTTGGGGAGGATATCAATCCAGGCCTGGGCTCACTGAAAAATTCCTCTTTTGTGAAAAATCCCTAATCTCTAACAATAGTGACAGGTCCAAAACTGAAAAACCTCATAATTGGATTATGCTTCGACAGAAAGATGTGCCCTAAGGAGGAGAGTTATTCCACCTTACTTTTGCTGAAATATTTGTAGGAAGATCCACAAACTAGGAAGCCATAGTTCTCGCAGCTGCATAGTGTCTTCTTCTCAGGTTATCTCTGATACCATGTTAGTTTTTCAACATTAATCTATCATTATTAGGATCTTTAACTTAGAGAATAACAAGAACAACAATAAAAACATAAGAGACAATGAACACAATATTTTCCTTGGCGAAAACATAAAGGAGAAAACCCCGCAACTTCCTCAGAGATAGAATCAGCACCAAAACATTAAGATGCACTCCCGACAGCAGTAGTCTTCTTCTTGTCTAGCCCCAGTGTCTTTCCTTCCTCAACTATGCACTACACTTGAGTGTGTGAGTGATGTGTGTTAAATAGAGATCCCAGATCTCTATTTATACTAATCCCAGCATGACTAAAACCCTACTAGGGCCGACCTCTACTTAGAGATTCTAATAACCCTAGTGCCCCGAAACTGCAGGGACTTTAACTTTTACACAATCGGAGAGTTACCCACTATGACTTGACATGAATTGTTTACATTATTGATCCTCCCGATCGGAACCTCGGGGCATGACAACATGACTCAAATACATAATGGATACATCCAGGAATAAACATCGGGTTACAATACATAAGATACATAGATGAATACATTCCAAAGTTACAAATACATCAACAATATTCACATTAAAAGCTAACTCAACCCATTTGGGAAGTCTATTTTCGACGATTTTGGTTGATTCCTCATAGATTGATAAAAAATGCTCCACAAAATTTATCTCCTAGAAAGTGATGGGAGTGGTGCATACTAACTTCCTATTGGATTCACCCTACATTGGATGAAGGAAACTCAATCATTTTGTATATGTAGCTATCCTCCAATATGTCCAATACCATTTCCTTCCATGTGTTGAAGTTGGAAGTGGCCTCGAGATGGAATTATGGTCAAACAAAGATCGATGTCATGGATGCAATATTTTTCTCAACTCTTCAATATTTACATAGGATTTAGTTTTCTGCAAAGAACTAATCTCTTTCACACCCTTTTCTCTAATACCATGTTGATGTTTGGTAAAAATCGAAGATGCTTGAAATTTAAAACTTTTATTGATTAATTTTAGTACATATGATTCTCATAAATCAACCACACATAAATTAACCACATATATATCATCCATAGAAATCTCATAAATAAATAAGCCATATAAATCAGCTCCATAAATCATCCATATAAATCAATAAACCATGATAGACAATATATACCCTGGTAAAACCCTCCAAACACAGAGGATGAAAAAACCAACAATTCATTGAGTATGATATATAGATTTACAAAGACTGGTTTACATCACATAAGCATATTTCCAAATAAGAGATATTACCACAACAATAGAGAAGAGAGATTCAATGTAACCATACAAAAACAATTGTATGCAACAGTATTGAACTTTCCATATGCCTAACATATTAATAACAAACCAAAAACCCTAGCATGCATAAGATAGTGCATAGGAGGCTCAGTAATCATACTCATAGCACCACATAGTGCATTCACAAAGAGGATCTAACTAGAACACCCTCTATGCAAACAATAACTTCCTTCCTTTCCTCATTTAGCTCTAATTGAATGCTCAGTGTATTCAACTGAAAGTGAACTGACTTGAACTAAATGTTAAATGACTTGAACTAAATGATAACTTACTTGAACTAATGTTAACTGACTTGAACTCAATCTTTACCTGAGTGTTGATCACTTAGTTAATAGGATAACTTAAGTGTCATCAGTGATTCATTGTTAGTGCCATCCATGCATAAATTCTATTATAACTTTTGTATGGATCTCTTTAGTTAACTGATGCATGCTTATTGATGAAATTTAAGCTCTTCTTTACTTAATTTATTACATTCATTAATAGTTCAATTGATGCTTTGACCGAGGATTTCATATTTTACTGAAGCTTTATAGCTTGAGTTCACTCAAAAATTTGCATGGGAAATTTGAATTATCTTTCTATATTATGTATCTCATTATCATTAATTAATTAATGCATGGCCCATGTATGTATTATTTATGCATCTTATCATATCATACTCAGAAGAATTATTCCATACATAATGATGATAATATATTTTACCTCGATCCATATAGTCATATGCTAAAGTAATTCACTCTAGGGATAGCTAAACCCTAATGGACTTATAAAACTCAGTGACCATGCTAGAAATATATCACATATTATAATCACCTCAACAAATTGAGGTCTGCAGACTTGATACAACACAATATTTCAATCTTGATACAACACAAGATCATCTCCACAATTGGACATCCATTCTCATAGGGTATTGTCTATGAGAATCATTTGACTTAATACAATACAAGTCCATACTTGATACAACACAATCATGTAGTATTGATATTACTCACAAGATCTACAATACAACATCACCACCTCAATCATATGAGGATACTTAGGAATTGATACAACACAATGTCCTGACTTGATACCACACAAATATTAGAGAATGACTCCTGATGCTATACAATCAACAGAATAAACACCTCAAGGTTCTCATTATGTCTATTGCACTCCCTTCCCAGTCAGAATATGTATATCCATGCAACCTCACTTCACCACCTGAGACATATCTCAGACCGTGTCCAACTGTACCATGCAGGTACTTGAACACATGCTTTGCTGCAACCTAATGTACATGTATAAACTAAACCATAAATTGGATCAGGGTGCTCACTACAAAGAAAATATATGGCTTGATGTTAACTAGGTACATCAAGGATCCAATCAACTTCCTGTACATAGTGGGATCCACCAAATCTAAATCTGAAGTGGAATCACTTATCTTCTTCAGATTTATTTCCATAGGTGTAGTCATGGAATTGCAGTCCAGCATACCAAATCTCTTCAAGATCTCAACGATGTACTTCCCCTTCCCAAGCAATATCTCAACTAGTCTCTGCCACACCTCTAATCCCAATAAATAATGCATCAAGACAATGTCCTTCATCTTGAACTCTAAATCCAACTACCTCTTGCACTCGATAATGAGTTTATCTTCCCTAGTAAGGAACATATAATCAACATACAATACCAAGATAAAAGGATCATCATCGACAACCTTGTAGTAAATGTTAGGATCCACATCACTCTTGGTGAATCAAAATCTCATAAAGTATCCATCAATCCTAGAAAACCATGCCCTTTGTGCTTGCTTGAGTCCATACAAAGCCTTCTATAATATTCAAACATGGGACTCCTTCCCATGTGTTAGCACTATGTTTTAAATTTTGAGTTATGGGCTTGGAAGGATTTGAAAGAGATCCTGTTCAGTAAATAATTATACAAACGCCTCTCAGGTTATCAAATCAACAGGTTCCGTCGGCTAAGACCGTCAGATAGATAGGGGATCTCGATCTCCAGTAGTAGATCCTTCCAATGGTCAAGACATGCAGCAACAAAAATGAGATAAAGGGGAGTCATGGATCAATGATCCATATTCACAACAAAGAATATCAATGATGGAGCGTGGTTCTACCAACCAGATATGCGAGTAAATATTTAAATTTGGTATTCATGAGGACTATTAAAAGGGATAAGTGATGAAAGGCCGAGAGCAAGGCGAAGCCCGATCGACAGCCTGGGGCGATTCTGCTAGGGAAAGATGCTTAGAAGAAGGAGCTTTTCTGAATCACGAAATGGATTAAAGGACGAAGATATCTGATGGCAGAGATAAGAGTATGAACAGATCCATGACCATATATTATTTTGCGGTTAGAACTAGAATGGATAAAGTCGCGATTCCGAATTGCGAAAAGCGGTATTGGTTGCAAAGATCAACAGTCACGACATAGGGTCGGGATTGATTGATGAATGTGGGGAATTCCATGGCTTGAAAGTGCTTTCTTGATAGGATGAGGGAATATTGGCAAAATATCAAACGTACCCATGATCGGGCAGTCTGGATGAAAGTAGGTTGTAGGTTGTAGATTGAGGGTTTGTATTAGTTTCGCTGAGGAAAATTGTGCAAATGTTAACCTTGGGTTCTGATATTGAAATCCCACACATAGAGGGCTCGTATTGGGAGAAGAAGTTGATCTACAGTGCATATAACATGAGAATCTCAATGGTTAAAGGTCGTATTGGATTGTAAAAGAGAGCTATGTGGAGCCATAGGATTCATTGTTCTGAGTCTCAAGATCGGCGGACTGCCTGACTGCATGAGAAATGCCAGCATGGGTAGAATCTCCCGGTGAACCTGGTGTACAGAAGGTACCCTCATGTACATGCTGACCAATAATCATGCCCCTTGATTCCATTTGTTATATGCCTAGGGTAAATATTGTGTCCAATGTCACCAGCCTTCCTGGATCCAGAGATCCGACTCATGGCTTGCATAGAAAAATAGAGGGAAATCATGAAGTTCATATTTTTGAAGTGGTGAATCCTCTCTTCACACGAAGCAGAGTAAGCGCAACAAGGGAGATCATTTTGTTTCCTACATCACAGGGGTGAAGAGGTATGAGAACATCCATTCGGTATGCTTCGAAATGTAAGGTAGACCATATAGGGTGATTCCCAAAAATATTTCCCGCAACAAGTAACGAAATGCCACAATGGATCAAGCGATGTGACCAGATCTCCAGTAGGTAAAGGATCACTCAACCCATGCCCTCACACATGTCGACACCAAGACACTCGATGAAGTATTGTGCAGGAATGATGACTGGTCATTGCAGATTTTAGTCTCTCAATCCTATATATAACACAACATTTCAAAGCCTTTGTGATACAGGGAATGAGCTAACATACCTTTTTAGAACCCAAAGTTTCATTTTTGTTGCAAGTCCATAGAAGTTCAAGAATTTGGCAATGGAAATTTGGTTTGAAAATCTTTTTCATCTGGGTGTATTGACGGTTGGTGAGCTTGTTTCTATGCTTATCCATTGCCTTGGTTTTCCATACCAGGGATAACACCATCCATCGGGGCGCAGGCATGAATAATTTTGAGAGATACACCCGTCTTTAGATGGCCACACCCCTAGTTGTGCATTTCCTGGACACTCACGTCCCATGAGTGTTTTTCCAAGAACCCCTGATACCATCGCTACCTCCAAAGATTCCGCATAAGAGGACAATACTAGGCTATGCTCTGTGGGAGCATTTATTCGGGTTGGAGCATCAGGGTTCCAATGCCTGCACCAGCCTATTTGTGAAGTCCACTTACCAAGGGTGGTAGGGGTGGTGGAGGCACACTCCACAGTATTTACTGTGGGAGATCCCACCTCAAAAAAGGTGAGGAGTACAAGAATGACAAGCCACTGAAAAGGCTTGCCTTTTCCAGAAGCAACACGACCATTCTTCCAGTCCCCCTATCTAATAATGTTACCTAGAGAGGGAAGGGTTGTAGAGAAGGTTGAGCAAGGAGGGGACACAAACTGCCCTACCAGTTTGCATCCATGCAGAAAGGTGCCTTTGAGCACAGAGGAGAAACAAAGGAAGGGGAAGAAAGGAACTCTGCTGACTAGACAAACTGACCAGAGATTCCAAAGCCCAGTCAATGGTGACTCACCTGAAAGCGACCAGAAGGCATCGTCCTCGAGGTTTGCAAGCACAGCAACAAAAACATCGAGTTGTCACCCACGCTGAGCATGCCCACTTAATCCATAATGTATGTTTATATTTGTAAATTGTGGAAATAGTACCACACAATAAACTGTTAGTGTCTGATTGTGATTGAAAACAGTTTCCAGGCCTTGTTTCAGGGATTAGCCTTAGGTCTAAGATAGTATAAATGTACTCTTGGTAGAAGGAGAAAGGGTTGGAACCAATGTAATTTTTGCATTGTATGCTTTCAAGAACCTTCTAATAAAGTTTCAAAGCTAAAGTTGGTGTTTTCACAGGGATTCATGAGTTGTTTCATGTTACAGTCTGTTACTTTCTTTCTCATGCGAACGTTTTCTAGTTTATCTCCCCCACTATGTTTTCTTTCATGTCTGAAATAAGTGTATAATAGTTTGGAATTCATACATGCTATGCTGCGTCTGTTGTTTCAGATATCCACTAAAGCTTTCTTCTAAAGTTAATACATAATTCATTATTTAACTCTCTATGTTGATGGTTTGTCCTTATTATTCTCTTTCCACCATACAATTATAATTTGACTGTGACCGAATAGCTATCTTGCCTCTATGTTAAAATCACCTACGTAATTTTTGTTATCTCCATTGCACATCTTGACTCCATTGCCCAATGGTCCTATATTCTATTTCAACCAATATTACAAAAAATTTATATTTTCACTTGTACATATCTAGAATTGTTAATATTTGGTGAGAGATCCCTCTCAGAAGAGAAGAAATCCAGTTCTCTCTTCAAAAGTGGTTATGTTGTTACCTGGGAATGAGCCTTCACAACCTTTGGTTCAATTCCAGTGCTAACACCATGTATTACAAATCCTTGAGGTTTCTCTATGTACACTTCTTCCTTAATCACACCATTGAGGAATGTGGTATTTACATCGATTTGATTTAATATCCAACCCATAATTGAAGCAAGAGAAATAATAGTTATGATGGAAGTGTACCTAGCGACTAGAGAAAAAGTATCCTCATAGTCCACCCCTCTTTTTGGGAGAATCATCTTTCCATAAACCTCGCTTTGTATTTATCAATGCTACCATCTGTTGTATGCTTGATCTTATAGATCCACTTGGAATTCATTACTGACTTCCCCTCTGGTCTCAAGACTATTTCCTAAACATCATTCTTCAAGATGGACTGATACTCCTCCATCTTCTAAATTGGTTGTCCTACTGCATACTCATAACTGGAAGGTTTAGAATCAATGATGTGACTCATCAATGCCATATAACTCAAGAACCTCTAAGATAATTTTTTATTCATGAAAGTACCACTAGGAGATAAATTTCCCTTTTCATCCATCAAAGCATCATGAATCCATTCTGGCCTCTTCTTTATCAATGCAACGTCACTAGGTAGATCCATTGTCTCTACTAGATCTACCGAATCATCTTGATAGTCTGAAGGATGAACACCTATATTGGAGGGATATGTACCCTCATTCTTTAGAGCCTCCTTCTCCTAACTGTCAATCTCCATATAAGACTCTCTAGACCTCTTGAAGGATACATCCTCAACAAAAGTGACATCCCAACTAATCTCAATATGATGTTTTCCTCGAATGTAAATCATATAGTCCTTCGAATTCTTGTTATATCCCACAAAATTACCCTTCTTCCCATAAGGTTCTTATTAAATGAATTTTCATTGATTCCAACATGGACTTGTAGTGGCCCCACAGGTTGTCATTGATGCCACCAAGTCCCTCGTGTAGTGCACATGTATGGATGATCCCAGTATCCTCACATCCAGTACCTTGGAGCCCATATAGAGATGGGTTGTGATTTGAAGCACCTTGTACCTAGTGACAAAGTCCTTGTACCCACAAGGATGGATCTTGGAGCCACCACCTTGCTGACAATGATGAAGAACCTGGTGATGATGATGAAGGCCCTAGAGATAGTGTTGAATCCCTTGTAGATGATGGATAATCCCTAGATGGGTTGGAGAAGCATTAATGACCCATTATGTGGCCATTCATGCTCTGATGTTGTCATGGTACCTTAGGACAAGGTTTAGAAACCCCACATGTGATGTGATGATGGATCTTGACCCTTGGAGGTCTCTTGGTGTGGTTGATATGGTTGAAGAACCCCATGATGACTCTTTCTTTATAAAGAAGCCTTAATAAGTCCTTGGACCCACACTTCATGAATTAATGGTCCTTGAACCCTTGAAGATGATGTGTAGGTTGATGGGGTCTTAGAACCCTTGGAAATGGTCCTAGGGAATGAGGAAGACTTGGTACCCACTTATATAGTGGTGTGATGACACTTGGACAATTGCTTGCATGTTATGGGTTGATGTGGTGGACACACTTGATTTCACTTGATGATGACTTTAATACCATTTATGAGTCCATGGAGTCCTTGAAGGTGGGAATATGACCTTCTTTCATGTGGTCCATTGTTCTTGGTTCCTTGATGAAGCCCTAGTGGATTGATGCAACCTTTGATGGTAAGATGGAGGACACCCTTACTTATGATGCCATACAAATAACCCTAATATTGATTATTTTATGATGACCCTTGAAGATGACTTTAAATGGTAAGGGTTGACCTTTGAAGGATGTTTAAGACAATTTCAAATAAAAAAAAATACAAAATAAAAATACTTTCCTTCCTTACCATGAATTCGACCTCAATTTAAGGACATGGTCAACGCATGGAGTATATAAACAAACATGATCACACTCCAAATGAAAATCCAATGAAAGAGAGAGAGGAAGCTCATGGACTGAGTTGAAGCACTCGTTGACTAAGGTTCGATGGTAGAAACAACAAGGAGATGACCCGAATTTCCACAACAGAGAAATATTTTTTTTTTATCTTTTCTTCTTCTAAATATCGGGTGCACTTGTGGAGGTTTTTCAGTGGAGATACATAACAGCAACACCATCTTAGAAGTTTTCTTTTGATTCTTTACACAGTCCCAGATTGGTACAGGTAGTGTGGACTGTGAAAATCCAGTAGGATCAATAGAGGTTAAAGAACAGTCCCAAATTTTCAAGGAGACTAAGGAAGAAATAGTCCCAAATTTTCAAGGAGACTGAGGAAGAAATATTCCCAAACTTTTGGGTGGCTTACAGCAGTGTTGGAGGTTTTTTTTACACTTGCTACAATACATTTTTTTTTCCTTTTGATGGTTAATGTATGTTGTAAACAGTATGAACTTCTGTTAGCACTCAGAATTTACCCCCGGTGTGAAAGGATGATCCCAATATAACCACAAAACAAATCTTTAGGAAGAAAAACTGGTTTCTTTCTTCCAAAGGGGGATCTCTCAATAGTTTAACTCACATGCCAGAAATATTTGCAAAAGAAATGAAATTTAATAATGAATGTGGTTGAAACTGGTGTTCATTGGGCATGGAGTCATATATGACAAAAAATGATAACAATGTTATTTCAAAGGAATTTAAAAAAAGGAAAGCTAGCTACTTATTCATAGTAAAAACGATGGTTGTTTGGTGATAAAAGAATCATTTATAAACAATACATTAATATGGGCATCTAACAAGGATGAATCTAATATTAACTGTAGAGGGACAATTTTGTGAATACTTGAAAGCAAAGGATCAGATCTAATGAGTATGAATTCTAACCCAATATAGACTCATTCAAGTATGAAATAGATAACCAAATTAAAATATTAAATGGAAACACATTCACATAAAGAAGGGGAAAGTACATATTGCAAAGTAAATAACACAAGAATCTTTGTAAAATGCCTGTTTGGCTCTGAAATTTTATTAATCTGTAGAACTCTCTTACAAAAAAAAAATTTCATGGGTTCCAACCCTCATTACATTACAATTTTTTTTTTAAATACAAAATTCTCCTTGAGCTAATAACTACTTCTATGTTAAAAAATAGGCAGATGAATTTTTTGTTACATTTGTCATTCTAGATCACAACAAACTAATTGCTTTAGAAATTTATTACAAAATCTCAATAAACTAAGCTTCGACAACTTTTGAAATTTCTTCATTGTGGCAACGTATATTTGGTTTTTCCAAAATTTTCCACTTGTTTCCACTAATCAACATTTGGCATCTCCAGGATGGCCATTGTTTTGATAATGCTCACATCTCTACAGGGTCCACGTATGAAATAGCTAGAAGTTGAGCAAAAATAGATCTAAAAGTATCAACTATCTCAAATACCACTAATATTTTTTCAATTATTGTCTTCCCTCATAAATACTGGTGCATGTCTTCAAATTTTATGTGATCGAACTTGCATCTGACCATCTGAGCTTGATATTCCACTTGAGATAACAATTTACCATTTTCTTCCTAGAAATAAGGTAAACCCATTCGAAACAATGGTGCAAATGAATCTATAAACACCTTTGTTAAATTTTTTGTGCCATTTATATCTTCAAGCAATGCATCCAAAATTATTATTGCAGTAAAAGGAGAATGAAGATACACACTGAACAAAACAAACCACACAGGAAACAGATGATTATAGCTCAGATAATTATAGTATCATTGCCATTAATTAAATATGGTGTTACAATAGTTTACATAGGAAAAAACTTTGAATCAATTAAGGATGAATTCGAATCTCCCCACTGGATGTGACTGTACCTAAATGACTAGCTAGCTTAGGATGTATCAATCAATATCGAAGTCCAATTGGTTAACTCCAGATGTCTAAACAACTCATACAATCAGTAATAAATAGTTAACTAAGTCTAACTGAAGTGGTAGGTGATCAAAGACGCCTAATCCACATGCATCCATGCATTAGCTATGCATAACTAGCGCTAACTGAACTAATTGTGATCTAATTGAATGTAACTAGAAACTAACTAACCTTAAATAGTTCCAACTCCAACTGACTGAAGGAGGTTGGTGTCGAGACTCTCAGTGGCTCCTAAAATGTAGGGATTGGTCTAGGAGGCACCTAAACTAATGCGTGGAAGTGTAGTCAGTGGTAGTTAGCCTCTAGCAATGTTCCCCACACTCTAGTAACTAGTACATGTGGCCCCATTAGGTCAAGTGGACTCAATGTTACTAGTGGCCCAATTAATTAATAAATACTCCTAAGTTAGGATAAATAATCTAATAGAAAGTATGGTCAAGGGAGGATTAATAATCCTAACACCCCCCCTGAATCCTAACTTGGAAAACTGTGGGCCCTGGAAACAAGGCCATAAGTCACCCATATACAATCTAAAATAAACATGTTGCTTAATATGAATGAGGAAATAGGGGAAAACCTCATGGGAAAACACCCCCCTCAAGATAAGCAGAAATCAAGAAATACAAGTTAAAAACTTGCAAAATATTTTGCTACAGTATGCAACAGTAATGCAGTATTCTGGTTCTTCTGTGTAGCAGCATCCTAAATCTGTGCATGTGAACCTATGATTCCAAATAAATGCTTATTTCTAGAAGAATATTCCTCTTTGGAAGAAGAATTATGTACTCAACTGAATCAGAAATATAAACAGTTGCATAGTGAAAACTGGACCCATGTAGAGCAGCTGAAATCAATTGATGAGAGAGAAAACGTTTTTGAGAATTCGAACCATGTGAGGAACACCCAAGAATATAATATATTTCAGACTTGAACATCAAACCATGTGAGGTAAAATCAGCCCCAAGTGTTAGGAGCAAGTGTCCAAGTGGATGCAGAATGTCTCCAACTTTACTATTTCTGTGAGGAGATGAGCATGTGATCAAATAGATAGGTAGAGAAGACCTGGGACTGTGGAGAGAGAATGCTTGAGCTCCATAATATGATATATATTTATTAATAACCAATAATTCACAAAATATGATATCAAAAATCTCATAAGAGAGAACTAACATTGAATCCTCAACAAAAAAATTGAAGGAGACTTGTGGTGCTTGATTTGTCACACCAAAATTGATGGAACCAGTTACAAGCAATACTGAAAGCTATTGAATATTAAAACTTGAACCAAATAATATAATATAAGAACCAAATAATATCATATCATATCCAAATAAGTTCATATCATATCCAAAAGTGTGGAATGACATCAAATCCCCAGCAGCAGTTTTGAAGGGGACTTGCGGTACTTGATTTTTCACACCAAACTTGATGAGAGCAGCTAGAAGCATTACTGAAAGCTCTTGAAACTTAAAACCTGGAAAAAATAATATCATATCAGATCTAAATAATATCATATCATATCCAAATAATTTCATATCAGATCCAAGAGTTTGCTCCACCGAGATGGTAGATGCACAATTTTGTCCTCCTTCAAAATTCTGAATATTGGTGCATGCAATCATGTAGGAATTTGATGGAAGCTCAAGATCAATGAGAGTGAATGGATCACTCCTAAAATCTGAAATTATTTCCAAAATATCCAAATATTTAAAAAAATATAATATCAGCAAACTCATGAGATAAAATTGACATCAAATCCCCAGTAGAAATTTTGAAAGACATTTTTGGTACTTGATTCTTCACACCAAAATTGATGAGAACAACTAAAGAAGTACAGAAATATATTCAAAACTAGAACCAAGTAATATCAGATCAGATTCAAGAGAGTGCTCCACTGAGATGGTCGATGCACAGTTTTCTCCTTCTTCAAAACCCTGAGTATCAGTGCATGCAATCATGTAGGAATTTGTTGGAAGATCTAGATCAATGAGGGTGAATGGATAAATCCTACAATATCATATTATTTCCAAAATATCTAGAGAATTACTTATCTACACACCAGAAACATCATTAGAGATAGATAAATCAAATTCCTCTCCCTTTCCTGGAGAAATCATCGGTAAACTATTCACATAATTTATAGTAGAAGAATCACTGGATAATTTTTGCATGGAATGTAAGGAGATATTTTATTCAATAACAGAGATTCGAATGTCTTCTTCTGGATCAGCCATATGAGAAGATGATATATCAGATATCTCATAAACTTTTGGAGCAGAAAAAGAAGGAGTCACTCCAAGGAGACTTTCTTCATTTTGAATTGAGTACTGTGTGGAATATTCTGCTTCTTCTTCATCTTGAAAACCTTCATCAGAGAGAGTAGAGGCCGATAATTTTGAATAAATAACTCTTGTGGTTCTGAATGTTCTCTCCAAATTTCTATAATAATCCTCATTGTGCTTCACAAAGTTTCTATCTAGTTCTGTCTAGAGATCCTTTGGGTGTTTTGCAGAATCAATAAGGTAGCGCAATTGTTCTCAACTTTCTACTTCGTTTATTTCCCTTGCATCTGAGAAAGTTATTTTATTAGTCATTTCTGAATGACTGGAAATGGGGGTAATTACCTCTATTGTTGGAATTATAGCCAATAGATCCCACTGTGTAACACTGACATCCGCTACTGGTGATATAGGATCTTGTTGCATATCCTCTTCATTCTGCATTACCAAGGGATAATCTGACTAGTTCACTTTCTCATATAAGCCCTCAACTTTTTCTTGTTCAAAAGTATTGTTCTTGTTTACCTGTCTTCTTATTGAAATAATATGACGGGGATCATAATTTAATGCAGTGGTTGTTTGAAATCCTATCTCTTTAAGAAAACTCTCTGTCACAGGAAGTGCAACCTTGCTCTTTATAATAAAGGGTCCAATCACCCAAGGGAGCTTTATCTTTGAAGCCTTTCTAAAACATATAAAGTGTTCATTCTCAAATATTAGCTTCTATCTCACCAGCTCCAAGGAAAAAATCTTAGGAGTGAGGAAGGCTAGTAGGATCTATGGATCATGAAAAAAGCCATACACTCTAATGATTGTATGCTCCTCCAATAAAAACCGATCCCCTATCTTTTCATCTGGTGCAAATTGTAAGGATTCCATCATGATTGAGCCTATATATTGGTATATCTCTTTGAATTCATTGAATATGTTATGGAAGCTATGGTGATGGTTATCTTGGCATATATATTGATGTGATATTCATATATATCTTGATGATTATATTGGATGTTGTTGGCATAGATCTTGGTGTTTATCTTGACTGTTGTATAAGTGTAGTATTGAATGAGAAGTTGACATGTATATTTGTTTGATCAACCTAAATTTTTTCTTTGAAAACTAGTTTGATAAGTGTTGATCATTGTGTCTTTGACCTAAATGGAGTTGGATTGTTATTGACTGTTAATGACAACCTTTGACAGTATTGTAAGTGACTATCTGCTTGATACTTGTTTGATTTGTTGACTTTATTTGAGTGGAGTGAAAAATATTTTTGTGTCTAAGAGTTTATGAGATTTATTGAGTTTGACATAGTTGGTTAAATATTTTATCTTCTTGGATGAGGTTAGTTGGTTGAGGTATATATTTTTTAACTGTCAAGTATTCCTTGATTGTGATTGAGGTTGGTTGTGGTGTCATTGAGTTGAGTGTGATTGGACAAAGTTTGGTTGATTGTATGTGAAGTCTCTTGGTTACTCAAATGTGTCTCTTACTTGATAAACCAAACCAAGTAATAAGGGTTGGTTGATTGTTAGAGAATTTTATTAGATTAACACAAGTATATGATTGATTTGGAATAGGTACATAAGCATCTTGCTAAAGGTTGGTTCAGTTGGTTTGACTCAGATTGGCTTAGTTGTATGTGCAGTTGGTTTGACCCAGGTGGACTGAGTTTAGTGTGCAGAATTAGATTGACTGAGTTGGTTGATGTGAGTGATAAATTGATTGTTACAACTTGATTGGACAGGTTGATTGAACAGGTTGATGAGCAGTGTGATATAGTGGAAAATGATCAGTTTATGAGTAGTGATAAGATGATGAACAATGGTTAGTAGTGGCATTGGTTATGCAGTGTGGTACAAATTATGCAGTATAGTACAGGTGTTGATTAGCAGGTCCACAGGATCAGTGTGGTCATGGTTCAATAGTTTCTATAATCATATCAGGGTGACATGATGGGGAAAGGAAATGGGGTTGTATCCTCCTTCTGATTAAAGCCGGATAACTAGGGAGTTGTAGCCTATAAATTAGGGGGTTGTAGCCTCCTTCCAATTGTAGCCGGAGAATTGAAAGAATTGTAATAAGGGGGTTGTTTCCTCCTTTCAATTGTTTCTGGAAAAACTATTACTAAAAGTATTATATGGTTTCTCCCCAGGACTTGGGTTTCCATGTAAAAATCTTGTGTACTATGTCGCTATGATTTCTATGTGATGATGATATGATGAAGATAACCATTCTAATGATAATGTAATAATGCATAATATTAAATAAGTTGTTGATTGGTAAATTTGAAAAATTAATAAAAACTACACACACGGATTCACCCCCCCTCTCTATGTGCTTGGTGTGTCCAACACAATCACCCAAGGGAACTTTATCTCTAAAGCCTTTCTAAAACTTATCAAGTGTTCATTCTCAACTATTAGCTTTTTTTCTCACTAGCTCCAAGGAAGAAATCCTAGGAGTGAGGAAGGTTGGCAGGATATATGGATCATGAGAAAATCCATATACTCTAATGATTGTATGCTCCTCTAATAAAAACCAATCCCTTATCTTTCTTTCTAGTGAAAATTATAAGGATTCCTTCATGATTGACAATACCTTGGTAATTTAACCTAGAAAAATAACTTGTAGAACTATGTTGTTAATAAATCCATGTAATTAAAGAAATATTTGTTGATTTCATTTGTTAATATTGTGGAAATTGAACCCAAGAGATAGAACAATTACACTCACAAAATTGCTAATCAAACATGCAAAATTAACACCAAAGGAGACCGAAATTGGAGCATAACACTAATCTGTATTGAGTAAGTGTACAATAGCCAACCTTTTGAAATAATAGGATGCTGCAATATATAATTACATGAGAGAATTGAATGCATAAATATGCCATTCAAAATAGTAAAAAAGCAAGCTGACCAAATCTAGTCAAATCCCCCGTAGGTGCATAAAGCAGTTTCCAAATCTATGAAGATGCTCATGAATTTGATAAGTAAAGTGGGAAAGATAAAGAGAGATGGAAAGAAAAATCATACATGCTTTTATTTGGAGAAAAGGAGGGAGGATGATGTGGGCAAAAAACAAGTCAACTACACCTAGTCTAGCTTTTCCTTTTGCCTTAAATCATAATAAAATGGGCAGCTTTTCAGAAAAAAGCATATATGCGCTTTGGAGGATCTGGAATAAAGAAGACATGATAAATTGGGTTTCCATGACATTTCCCAAGCACTCCATGAATCATTTTTAGCATGTGCTGACTTCTAGGATGTGTAGAAGGAAACTAGCATAGAATGGAATCTAGGAAACTAGGTAATAAGTAAAAAATAATTAAATTAATGTCTAATGTAGGTAACTATGGGTTGATTATTCTAAAACCCCCCCTTAAGCCTAAATTTATGAGTAAATATCAAAAAAATGTAGTGCCTAGCAACAAGGCTTAGTCACCCTTTACATACTGCTTGTCCATACAACCAAGGAAAGAGGCAAAATCCCAGTGGGAAAATCCTCCCTTAAACATGGACAGAAAAAACAAAATTGTGGAAATCTTGTCATCAATCATGCTTCACAGCATGATCAAAAATCCCCATTAGTGATTTGAGATTACTGAAGGTCTTCTCACAAAAAATTTGGCGAAGATGTCTGCTACTTGTTCTGAAGATGCACAGAAGAGTAGATCAATGGTACCATGATGCACAAGCTGTCTGATGTAGTGCATATGGATCTCAATGTGATTGGTGCATTGTCTCTGAACTAGATCATTGTAGATTCGAATGGTGCTCTGATTATCACAGTAGATAATAGTTGAAAATTCTTATTCAAAGCCACATTCTCCAAGTATCCCCTACAACCACAAACATTGAGTTGTTGCATTTACAACTCCTCTATACTCTGCTTCTTGCTTAACCAGCTGATTGGTTCTTCTACAAGCACGAACACATATCCTAATGTATACTTTTGATCTATGTTTTCACATTCCCAATCACTATCAATAAACCCAATCAAATCAGGATCATATTTTGCTTTGTAGAAGATCCCATGAGTTCTTGTTCCTTGAACAAAGTTTAGGATTCTTTTGGATGCTCTACAGTGGATCTCATGCAGCTGATCCATGTATCTCGAAGCCACACTAGCTACATAAGATACATCAGGTCGAGTGTGTGTAAGATAAAGAAAACACCCAATCAACTTCCTACACAGTGTATTATTTACCATAGGAAAAGAACCTACTTCTTCAAGCTTAACTCTTGAAAGGAAGGGAGTCTTGCTTGGCTTGCAGTATTTCATGTTGAACTTGTTCAGCAAATCCAAAGCATACTTGGATTGATGTACTCTGATTCCATGTTGGGATTGAGCAATTTTGAGACCCAAGAATCGGCTCAACAATCCCAAATCTGTCTTAGAAAATGCATGGTTCATTGCATCCTTCAAGGAGGCAATCTCTTTCTTTGAACTTCTTGTAATCAATAGTTCATCCACATACAAGACAATAATCATCAAAGAACCATGGATCATATTCAAATAGACATTAGGATCAAAATTTCATAGAACAAAACTTAGTGATAGAAAAAATCCATCAATCTTGGCATACCAAGCCCTAGGGGCTTGCTTGATCCCATACAATGATTTCTTTAACCTGGACACTAAATATGGATTAGAAACAAACACTTCAGGTTGCTGGATGGAAATATCCTCAGTGATATATCCATTTAGGAAATAGCACTTTGTTAGAATAATCAACCCATAGTTAGCTACCTTAGACATTAATTAATCCATTTTTGTCGTATTTGCCTAGTTTCCAATATTCCACTCTATGCTAGTTGTCTTCCACATTTCCTAGAAGTCAAACTTGCTAAAACTGAGTCATGGAGTGGTTTTGAAACCTCCTGGAATCCATATTTAGCATATCTACTTTATTCCAGATCCTCCCTAGCGCATATCTGCTTTGTCTGCTAAGTTGCCTGCTTTATTGAGATTTATGGCAAAAGGGAAAGTAAGACTAGGTGTAGTTGACTTGTTTTTTGACCTCATCATCCTCCATTATTTTCTCCTCATAAAAGCATGTATGAGTTGTGTTTCCATCACTTATTATATTTCCTACTTTACTTTTCCAATTCGCGAGCCTCTAGGTAGATTTGGAAACTACTTTATGCACCTATGGGGGATTTGACTAGATTTAGTAAGCCTACTTTTTGACTATTTCGAATGGAATCCTTATGCATTAGAATATCTCATGTAATTATATATTGCATCAGCCTATGACTTCACAAGTTTGGCTATTGTACACTTATTCAATACAAATTAGTGTTATGCTCCAATTTCAGTCTCCTTTGTGTGTAAATTTGCATGTTTGATTAGCAATTTTGTGAGTGCAATTGTTCTATCACTTGGGTTCAATTTCCACATGGTATCAGAGCCTTTGTATATTGATTTCTCTCCTTCCATATTGCTATTGCAGGTTTGACATCTTGAATGGGAGCAAATTCTGCTGGTTGAAGGGCACAGTTCAGAGCTATGGATCAATCTCAGAAGATCATCTTGACTCCATTTAATTTATTTGAATGTAAAGTAGAGATGGAGATACTGTTGAGGGTGAAGGGTCTCTACGGGGTGACTTTGGAAACTGAGGCAGAGACCAATGCATCTACAGAGAAAATTAAATGGCACAACAGTAGGGATGAGGCCTATGGTCTTCTGTGTTTGAGCATATCCAGAGACCTCCTCTTCCATCTTGATGGATTGACATCACCTAATGAAGTGTGGGAGAATCTTGTAGAGATTTTTGGTAAGACAGATGAGATGAGAGGACATCAAATCAAGAATGAATTTATCTCTTTGAGTCCTAGCAGCTTCAAATCCCTGCAACTCTACTTTTCCAAGTTTAAAGCCCTTGTTTTGTAGCTAAAACAGTGTGGAATTGAAAAGAAGGAAGAGTATCTAGTTTTGGCCATACTCTTGAATATTGGCCCTGACTATTTAGTGTTTGTTTCAACCTTCCATGTCACCAAGTTGACAACTCGAGCCTGGAAGAAGCCTAAGCTTGCAGAGTTCATGGAATCCCTCACACAAGAAAAAGATAAACTGGTGATGATGGGCACCATCAAACCTTCCAAAGACCAAGCTTTGGTTGCTGTAGATTCGAGGGTGGATTCAAAAAGCAATAAGAAGGCTAAGAATCCACCTTAGCAAAAGAGAGACAAGAACAAGTCTCAAGAGGAGCCCTAAGGCTCCAAAAAGAACTTTAAGAAGAAGAAGAACAAAGGAGAAATGAGCAAGTGCGCATACTGCAGTAAGGGCTATCATCCTAGAAGCTCCTGCATGAAGAAGAAAATTAACATGTTAACCTAACTCTTGGAGAAGAATAACATCTCCCTTCCTGATTGCTCAAAGAAGATGGAAGGAGGATCAAATTCAGAGGACAGAGAGAGAGTACATGCATTGGTTGCTGGCACATCAAGCTCACCTAGCTTCATCATAGACTCTGGAGCTTCAAGACATATGGATTCGACCAAGGAGGCATTCTCCTCTCTTGACATGTTGAAAGGTCCACCAATAGTGTTGGGAGATGACTCTCTCACTGACAGTTTGGGCAAAGAAGGATTGATCTTGACCATGGTAAGTTCAGTAATGTATTGTATGTTCCAGGTCTTGCCTCTAACCTCTTGTCAGTGTATCAGATGAACCACATAGGGTCTCCAAAGAAGTTCATATTCTCCCCTGATGATGTTGAGATCATAGAGATCTTGAATGGTAAAGTCATTACAAAAGGAGTTGTAGATCACACTTCGAAGGTATACATGTTTTCACATTTTCTGCCCTACTCAAACCCCTCTTCTCTTATGATTCATGCTAATGAGGCAAGCCAAATTTGGCATGAAGGATTTGGCCATATTAACTATAAGTATATTTCTGATCTAAGTGAAAAAGAAATGGTCATAGGGTTACCAAAGATTAAATTTTCCAAGGGAGTCTCTCAAGGTTGTATCCTAGGAAAACACCCAGAGCATAAATTTGAGAGAGCTAGTCATGAGAGAACCTCTGCACCTCTTGAGATGATCCACAGTGATGTTGCTGGTCCATTTTATCATATGTCAATGATTCAAGACAAATATGCATTGACATTCATAGATGACTTTTCCATGTATTGTTGGGTTTACTTCCTACCGCATAAGTCTGAATTTGTTGGCCTCTTCAAAGTCTTTAAGGCTTTGGTTGAAAACCAGCCTGGGAGGAGACTCAAGATACTCAGATCTGACAATGGTGGTGATTATGTCAAGTATGAGTTCATTCAATATTGTGAAGATTCATGTATTCATATGCAACATTCAATCCCTTACACACCACAACAAAATGGTGTTACTGAGAGAAAGAACAGATCACTGAAGGAGATGACAACCTATATGATGGAGGCTAAGAATTTGCCACCAAAGTTTTGGGCCGAGGCTATAAAATGTGCATCCTATATCTAGAATAGGGTGCCTCATAAAAATCTTGAGGGTATGACTCATTTCTAAGCTTGGAGTGGGCACAAGCCAGATGTGACCCATTTCAAGATTTTTGGCTCAAAGGCTTGGGCTAGAATTCCAACAGAAAAGAGGAAGGCTTTGCAGCCCCAAAGACAAGACTGTCTATTTGTTGGGTACTCTGAATATTCAAAAGGGTATAAGCTGATCAATTTTAGCACAAAAAAATCCTTCATTTAAAGGAGTGTTCAGTTCCAAGAAGAGCCTTTAGTAGTAGTTGAAGTTGGAGAGTCTTCTTCACCACCAGAACCATTGAATGTAAGTGAAGAGATAAATGAGTTTGTTGATTATGATATGTCTGATAATGATGATTTAATTGAAGATCCTAATAGTCCTACAAGACCAAAATGGGCAGCAAAGACCATTCATGCAGCTAGGGAACTAGCTGGAAATCCTAGTGATCCTAGGAGGACTAGATCTCAGTTTGAGAGTGCCCTGTGTATGAAAGACCCTTTTGTTTGCAAAGAAGTGATATCTGATGGTTGAATCAGACCCATAGACATATGAAGATGCATCACATGATCCAATATGGAAAAAAATCATGAAATAAGAATTCATCTCACTCCAGAAGAACAACACTTGGGAATCGGTTGATCTTCCCCCAGGGAGGAAGCTAGTTCAATGTAAGTGGGTTTTCAAAACTAATTTTGCTGCTGATGGTTCAAATTTGAAATATAAGGAAAGATTGGTAGCCAAGGGCTACTCACAGCTTCATGGTATTGACTACAATGAGACCTTTTCACCAATGTCAAAGATGGACTCCATCAGGCTAGCCTTAGCCATTGCATCTTCGAAGCAATGGGAGGTACATCACATGGATGTGAAGTGTGATTTCCTGAATGGATATATTAATAAAGAGATTTACATGCAGCAGCCTCAAGGGTTTTTGTATAATCCATGTTTTATGTGCAGGTTAAATAAATCATTGTATGGGATTAAGCAAGCCCCTAGGGCTTGGTATGCCAAGATTGATGGCTTTCTGTTGTCATTGAGTTTTGTTCGATGGAAGCCTAATCCTAATGTTTATTTGAAGCTGATTCATGGTTATTTGATGATTATTGTATTGTATGTGGATGACCTTCTGATTATAGGAAGTTCAAAGAAAGAAATTGCCTCCTTGAAGGATGCAATGAACCATGCATTTTCTATGACTGATTTGGGGTTGTTGAGCCAATTCTTGGGTCTCGAAATTGATCAATCCCAACATGGAATAAAATTACATCAGTCCAAGTGTGATTTAGATTTTTTGAACAATTTCAACATGAAATATTGCAAGCCAAGAAAGACTCCCTTCCTTTCAGGAGTTAAGCTTGAAGAAGCAGGTTCTTCTCCTATGGTAAATAATACACTGCATAGGCAATTGATTGGGTGTTTGTTGTACCTTACACACACTCGACCTGATATTTCTTATGCAGTAAGTGTAGCCTCAAGATACATGGATCAACCTCATGAGATCCATTGGAGAGCAGCAAAAAGGATCCTTAACTTTGTTAAGGGAACAAGAACTCATGGGATCTTCTACAAAGCTAAATCTGATCTTGATTTGATTGGGTTTACTGACAGTGATTGGGTAGGTGACAACACAGATCAAAAGTCAACATCAGGATATGTGTTCATGCTTGCTAAAGGACCAATCAGCTGGTTAAGCAAGAAACAGAGTGTGATAGCACTCTCATCTACAGGAATCAGAGTACAGAGAAGTTGTAAATGCAACAACTCAATGTTTATGGTTGCAGGGGATACTTGGTGAGTGTGGCTTCGAATCAGAGTTTTCAATTATTATCTATTGTGATAATCAGAGCACCATTCGAATCTACAATGATCCATTTTAGAAACAGAGAACCAAACACATTGAGATCCATATGCACTACATCAGATAGCTTGTGCATGATGGCACCATTCACCTACTCTTCTGTTCATCTTCAGAACAAGTAGCAGACATATTCACCAAAGTTTTTGTGAGAAGACATTCAGCAATATCAAATCACTACTGGCGATTTTTTATCATGCTGTGAAGCATGATTGATGACAAGATTTTCAAATTTTGTTTTAATGTCCATGTTTAAGGGAGGATTTTCCCACTGGACTTTTTCCTCTTTCCTTGGTTAAATGGACATGCAGTATGTAAAGGGTGACTAAGCCTTGTTGCTAGGTCCTATAGTTTTATGATATTTACTCATAAAGTTAGGCTTAAGAGGGGGTGTTAGAATAATCAACCCATAGTTAGCTACCTTAGACATTTATTAATCCATTTTTGTCTTATTTGCCTAGTTTCCAATATTCCACTCTATGCAAGTGGTCTTCCACATGTCCTAGAAGTCAAACTTGCTAAAAATGAGTCATGGAGCACTTGGGAAACCTCCTGGAATCCATATTTAGCATATCTACTTTATTCCAGATCCTCCCTAGCGCATATCTACTTTTTCTGCTAAGTTGCCTGTGTTAGAATAATCAACCCATAGTTTACCCACTTAGACATTAATTTAATTATTTTTGTCTTATTTGCCTAGTTCATGTGTCCCACCTTGTGCAAGTTGTCTTTTTCCTATCCATAATGGTAAAACTTGCCTTATTTGACTCATGTAGCACATGGGAAATCCCAAGGAATCAAATTTGCTTTATTCCTAGCCTCCTAGGCGCCCTTTTGCTTTTTCTGCTTTATTCCCTACTTTTTCGGTGTTTTAAGGCAAATGGAAAAGCTAGACTAGGTGAGGTGAACTAGTTTTTTGTCCTTTACATACTCCTCTATTTTCTCCTTGGAAAAGCATGTATGAGCTGCCATTCCACCACTCTTTAGCTTGCCTAAGCCTTTTTGCTAATTCGTGAGCTCCATGACTGATTTGGACCCAGCTTTTTACACCTATGGGGGATTTGCTTATTTTTAGTAAGCTTGCTTTATGCTAGATTCGAATTGCTCCTCATGCATTCGAATCCCTGATGTATTTTATTTATTTAGAAACCTATTATGTTATAGGGTTGGCTATTGTACACTGAGTTAATACATTTTAGTGTTCAGCTCCATTTTTCAGTCTCTTTGTGAGTGATTTTGCATGATCAATTGTAAATTGTTGTGAGTAAAATTAATCTATCACTGGGTTCAATTTCCACATGGTATCAGAGCCATTGTATATTGTTTTCTCTCCTCCAAAATTTTTTTGCAGGTTCGACATCAGTGACTGGGAGCCTTCTACTGACAGCCGGGACAAGATTTCTAGCTATGGATCAATCACAGAAAACTATCTTGACTCCCTTCAATTTCTTTGAATGGAAAGCAGAGATGGAGATACTGTTGAGAGAGAAAGGCCTCTACAGGGTGACTATGGCAACAGAAGCAGATCCCAATGCAGCTGCAGAGAAGATAAAATGGCACAACAGGAGGGATGAGGCCTATGGTCTCCTGTGTCTGAGTATTTCCAGAGACCTCCTTTTCCATCTTGATGGATTGACATCACTGAATGAAGTATGGGAGAATATTGCTGATATTTTTGGAAAGACAGATGAGATTAGGGGACATCAAATCGAAAATGAGCTGATTTCTCTGAGTCCAAATAGCTTTGAATCCCTGCAGCTATATTTCTCCAAGTTCAAAGCACTAGTTTTGCAACTGAAACAGTGTGGGATCGAAAAGAAAGATGATCAGATCGTCCTGGCCATCCTCTCAAAGCTAGGCCCTGACTATTCAGTGTTTGTTTTGACCTTCTATGCCACAAAACTGACAGCTCAAACCTGGAAGATGCCTAGCCTTGCAGTTTTCATGGAATCTCTCACACAAGAACAGGACAAGCTGGTGATGATGGGCACCATCAAACCATCCAATGATCAAGCTCTGATTGCTGGAGATTCGAAGGTGGATTCAAAAAGCAAAAAAAAAGCTAAAAATCCACCTGAGCAAAACAGAGACAAGAAACAGTCTCCAGACGAGCCACAAGGTTCCAAGTAGAACTACCAAAAGAAGAAAAACAAAGGTGAAATGAACAAGTGCGCATACTACAATAAGGGAAATCACTCTGAAAGCTCTTGTATGAAAAAGCAAATTGACATGATGATTCAACTCCTGGAGAAGAATGGCATCTCCCTTCTAGAAAGCTCAAAGAAGAGAGAAGAAGGATCAAGTTCATATGACAGAGAGAGAGTTCATGCATTGGTTGCTGGCACATCAAGCTCACCCAGTTTTATCATTGATTCTAGAGCTTCAAGACACATGGTTTCGACCAAGGAGTCCTTCTCCTCACTTGATATGTTGAAAGGACCACCTATAATACTGGGAGATGACTCTCTCACTGAAAGTTTGGGCAAAGGGAGGATTGATCTTGATCATGGTCAGTTCAAAAATGTCTTGTATGTGCTTGGTTTTGCCTCCAACCTCTTGTCAGTGTACTAGATGACCCACACTGGGTCTCCTAAGAAAGTCATATTCTCCCCTGATGAAGTTGAGATCATAGAAATCTCAAGTGGTAGATTCATTGCAAAAGGAGTTGCAAATCATGCTCAAAAGGTATACATGTTCTCACACTTCCTACCTTACTCAAACCCCTTTGCTATTCTGATTCATGCTAATGAGGCTAGCAAGCTTTGGAATGAAATATTTGGCCACCTAAACTACAAATATCTTTATGATCTTAGTGAAAAAGAGATGGTCATAGGGTTGCCCAAGATAAAAAATTTCAAAGGAGTCTGCCAAGGTTGTATCCTAGGAAAACACCCAAAGCACAAATTTGAGAGAGCTAGTCATGAGAGAACCTCTGCACCCCTCGAGCTGATCCAC